>JASDQU010322413.1:1536-13020 GCA_032191745.1 Picea mariana | reverse complement strand
CATTGCATATGCCTTCTTGATCGACCTTGAGTTCGACCTTCAGCCCCTTCTTCCCATAGAATGAGGTAAACCATACATACCATTTTCCATCATTATTCCCCTCCATTTCCTTATCTCTTGGGATTTAAGGGTGTATTTACTATTGACCCAAGAAGGGGTTGTCCCTCATTCTATGGGAAGAAGGGGCTGAAGGACCAGAGGGGTTGATGTTGGGTAAAATATAAAAGCCTTGTATAAAAAATTCCAGATGCTTCGCCCAGGGATCACCCAAGAAAGCAGTAAAATGCTTATCTTTGAGTAAAAGAGGACCCACAATATAATAAAGAATGCTTAAAAGGTTAGTTGAAGGATAGGAGGTCTCATCACGAGTTGACCTATCACGTCCATGAAGATCTAGTGGTATGACATTGCCATCATTTGGTCACCAAACCAGGGCAATGGCTCTCAGTTTTATGGCTTAGAGAAAGGGGGTCTCATCACGAGCCAACCTTCTCATTTCCACTAGGTGTTTGTGGGTGACATTGCCATCATTTGGTCACCACACCAGGGCAGTGACCTTCAATCTCTCCTTATGCTATATTGAAAGAAAATACAAAGAAAGAAAGATAAAAGGCAATTGATGGGCTTGGAAAAAGTGCATTGTGAACGAAGGTACCACACACCCTCTACAAAGGAACCCATGAATGAGACACTATCATCCCTTGTATGTCATGAACCGTATGCCCATTGAGTCTTGACCCCAACCACTTCATCCATTTTACATGGCTTAGAGAGGGATCTCTTGGAAACTCTCCTTGACCTAGGGAAAGATCTACCCAATAGGACATGTTATCGCACAATCTCTACTTGCCCAAAGCCCAAGGCAAGTGAAACAAGATTGGCATAACAACGGGGTGACCTATCATTGTCACCTTAATAGGAAACCCCTTTCTGTTTAGGAGTAGGGTAATACTACCCCAAGGGAGACGTCCCTAGTGACCTAAAGGGATGGTGAAACTAAAGCAAGGATGCAAAGATAACCCCCCTCTCACTGGTCGCTCAAGTCAAAAGGTCTTGCTGAGTTTATGTCTTAAGAGACGAAGCAAAATGTAATGGGTGAAGTGTACCTTCCCGGAACAACACAACAAGCAAACTTATGGCAGTTTTAAGTACAAAAAGATATTAGTGCTTCAATAAGACAATAAACCAATGAAATATATGCTAGCTGATATAAAATTGCAGCAAAATGAAAGTTTACAACAGAAAAATGTATTTTGTAACAGCTGCAAGAAATATGCCTCAAAATTGCTTGAAAAGACAATGAAAAGATGGCATTTACTAGGTAGAATGATAATCAAATGTCACAAGCAATTTTAGAAGTGTTTAGCTAGCATTCAATGTAAATGATGCAGAAAATTTGCTGCTTTAAGATGGCTATAGCAGTGATTTATAACAGCAGCAAGTAAATTAGTTGTCTAGGCTAGGTTAGTGTTAGATTTAGTTAGTAATAGCTTAAGAGAATAGTGTTTGAGTGTTTGATCAACCTTCCAACAAAAGAGAGACAAGAGACTAGCACCTTTAGGGTTTACAGAGTCAATTATATCAGCACATTAACTTGGAGAGATAACAATGATTATACTCGTTTAAAAGATAACAAAGTGGAAGCTTGAGAAGTAGTACCTTAAGATCTCAAGCACCAAGCCTCAAAGAGAAGGTTCAACTAGGGTGTAGGAACTTCTAGGCCCTAGCGATTTCTCCTATCCTTGACTCTTGAAAAATATTTAATGCAATAAGAACTAGACAAAGCTTCTAAAGTGCTAGCACTTTAGGGCTTTAGAAGTTTGTCTGGACAAGATCTTCTTAAGAAAAACTAGCAAAATAAAGAGCAAGAAAGAAGCACCTTATGTTTCTTACTCCTAGGGTTTCAAGCAAGCAATTTCATATTCTTATATATGAACAAGTAAACATACCATAGACATTTATCATGAGATGAAAATTGCAGATTTACTTATTCACCAAGAGTAATCAAGCACAAAAACCCTAGATTTGCCAAAATTTCACCAAGAAATGATCCAAAATGCATCCAAAATAGCCTCCAAGCAAGTGTGCCTTGGTAATTTCAGCCAATAACCCCTTTAGGGCAAAACTTTCAGTCCTCCCTCTTGTGAGAGGTGAGTGATGATGTAAAAATGAGAGTACTTTATGTTTATTTATACAAAATTTTGACCTTTAATTAATTTTCAAGTCAAAATAGGGCCAACCTGGCCATTTTACAATAAAATTCAAATTTGACATAATTAGAATTAATTTGCATCTAAAGACACCTCCAAGGGTGACGTCATGCCCTTCTAGGGTGACATTGAGGCCCATAGGTGGAACGTTGAGCTAGAAATGTGGGACGCTTAGCCTCCAAAAGCCCTAGATGATGCCCACAGGTACCACTAGGCTCATATATGCCTCCAAAATGAAAACCCTAGCTCTGGATGACGTCTAGGGTCATGATGTTTACATCAAAGGCCCTTAAGGGCCAACTTCCATGTGGATGAGCAAGGTCCCCTGGGTCTAGGTCTGCCAGGGTGCCTCCAAAGGCAATGTCCTTTTTCCCAGTGCAAATCTTCAATTTATTCTTACCCTTGGCTGGGGATGCAACATCCATCTGTGGGCTTTAAACTCCTATGAAGCTCAGGGCTAATCATTCCCTCATGTGTACTTTCCACCGGGAAAGGTCCTACAGCAACAACAAGTACGCCCTCCAGGGGTTCATAAGTCACAGGGATCATAGCATGTAAATCACATCCAATAATTAAATTACCCAAACATGTGCATCAAACCCCCCTTAATCCAGACAAATGCTCAAAGACATTATGCAATTTGACAAGTTAGGTTTGGAGAAGGTCTCAGGGCGTCCTATTGGGATATTCTCCCTTAAGTTTGGGGTGTTTCCCAGGTGGGATCTAATCCAAGTCATGTAAGTGTATGAGGTGGCACGGGGTAAGTGTTTGGGTATGGGTTGCATGTAATAACAGGGAAATGTAAAGCCTTACCTGTGGGTGCCTTTGTAGAGGGCGAGCTGCACCTTGTCATGAATGTAATTGTTTCCTAGCCCATTCATTGCCTTTTATTCTTAGCTCTATTTCTTTTTATCTTTTTCTTTCAAGGGAAAAGTTGAGGGCCACTGTCCTGGCTTGATGACCAGAGGTGACAAGGTTATCCACAAACACTTCACGGGAATGAGAAGGGTGGCTCGTGATGAGACCCCTTTCTCTTGGCTATGCCACCAAGAGCCACTACCCTAGTTTGATGGCTAGATAGGTGGTAGTGTCATACCGCTACATTCCCATGGTCATAATAGGCCGACTCATGATGAGATCTCCTATCCATCAACTAGTACCTTGAGTGTTTATGCATCTTATGGGTCCCATTTTTTTACTGAGAATCCTTTCACTGCTTTATCGGGGATCCCTACGTGAAGCATCTCAAAGGTTTCAAAATTGGCTTTTAACTCTTGCAAGCTACTTTTACCCTCTCGGCCTTTAGCCCTTTCTTCCCACAAGGCAAGGTACAACCCTTCCTAGCGTAGCCAATCCCAATGCCCAAACAAGGATAGGGGAGATGGAAGGAATAAAGATGGAAAGTGGTAAGTATGGAGGGACGAAAGATGACTCTTCATAGATCCACCCAGTGGCAACCCATCCTAAAGGGAAATCAACTTACTAGGGCATTGTTATCCCCCAGTTTAGGGAGATTATGTCTCGAGGCCCACAGGTCCTAGACATGGAGTACCGAGAGCCAGATTGACTTGAGCATGGCCCTGGAGGGCCCATCTCTTCATTCTTCAGTGCCTCCACTTTGTCAGTAGCGGCAGCATCCGTCACCTTGGCCTGGTCCCGTAGCAAAGACGGGTCTTGCTCCATGAGGTAATGAGTCTAGGTATCATGGTATGTGTCACTCTGATCCTCAAAACCTTTGAATATGTGCATTCAATTCTTTTTGTTTCTAACGGGTGCTTGGATCTTATACCTCTCCACTTGACCATATCTAGGGGAAATGACAGTATGCCCTAGTAAGCCAGTACCCATAGGGTTTGAGTTGCCACTGGGGGGATTCATGAGGAGCCATCGTCCGCTCCCACCATACTTACCACTTTCCATCTTTCTCTTGCTCATCCTTCCCATTACACTGGTCTAGGCATTGGGTTGGCCAAATATTAAAGGGTTGTACCTTACCTTGTGGGAAGAAGGGGCTAAAGGCCCAGAGGGTAAAAGTAGCTGGCAAAAGATAGAAGCCAAAGAATGAAACATTGAGATGCTTTGCCCAGGGATCCCCGAGAAAGCAATAAAAAGCTTCTTAGCAAGAAACAGAGGGACCCATAAAAATAATAAAACAAGACCTAGTTAGACGATAGGGGGTCTCATCATGAGCCAGCCTATTAGGTCCATGGGAATGTAGCGGTATGACACTACCAACAACTAGTCACCACGCCAGGGTAGTGGCTCTTGGTGGCATATCCAAGAGAAAGGGGGTCTCATCACGAGCCATCCTTCTCATTTCCGTGAAATGCTTGTGGGTAACATTGCCACCACTGGTCACCACGCCAGGGCAGTGTCCCCTAACTAGATTCTTGAAATAAAAAGCAATAAGAATAAAGACAAAAGGCATGAATGGGCTTGGAAACATTTGCATCCATGATAGGTGCAGCTCACCCTCTTTAGAGGCACCCACAGGTAAGCCATACATTTCTCTGCTATCACTGCACCCCTTGCCTAGACATCCCTTACCACCTCATCCACTCACATGGCTTAGATTTGATTTCCACCAGAAACATCCCACACCCAGTGAGCATTAGCCCAATAGGACGTCCTAGCATTTCCTCCAAACTTGGCTTGTAGATTGGTATAATGTCCTTGAGCACTTGTCCGGGTAAAGGGGGGTTTATGCACATGTTTAATAACTTGATGATTAGATTTGATTGACATTGCTATGATCCCTGTGAATTATGAGCCCATGGAGGGCGTGTCTGTTGATGTTACAGGACCATACCCGATGGCAGGTACCCAGATGGACAGGTACACATGGGGAGATGATTAGTTCGGACCTCCATGGGGCTGAAGGCCCACTAGATGGATGTTGAGACTCCGGTAGGGGGCAGAGACAGATCAGAGGATTGCACTGGAGAAAGAGGAGGACGTTCCACTAGAGGAAGCTTGGCAGACCCGTACCTAGGGGGGTTGTGCCCTTTTCACTAGGATGTAGGCCTTGGAAGGCCCATAACGTCACCCAGGACACCCATGACGTCATCCAGTGCTTTTGGAGGTTTTGGAAGATAGTTGTGTGCCAAGTGGCACGTGTGGCAGGTTCCTGAGGCCCAAGAAGGCCTAACATTTTGCTCCAGGAGGCCAACGTTTCCCTAAAAGGGCCTAATGTCACCCTAAAAGGGCATGACATCATCATTTATGCTTGATTTAGGGTTTTAATTGTGACATTTAATGTAAAACAATATTTTTGATGTAAACTGGCCATGTCGGCCTTTTTTTACCTAAAGTGAAATTAAAGGTTAGTTCTATTGTATAAATAGAGAGTTAAAACTCTCATTTTATCATCATCGTTCACTCACACTTGTGTGAGGTCTGAAATTTGCGTCCTCATTAGGGTTTTTGGACTGAAATTTAGTGGGCACTTGTTGAAAGAAGGCTACTTTTGGTGATTTTTGGCATTTTTCTTGGTGGAAAGTCTACAACTAGGGTTTTGCTTGATGATACTTGGTGAATGTGAGTAAAATTCTGCAATTCTTCTCTTACTTGAATGGTTATGGTGTTTTACTTTGAATTTTGTTAATACTTATGAAATTGTTTGACTAAACCTTAGGGATCAAGCACATGTTATTATCTTTGTTCTAATTTGCTATCCACCTACTAGATTGTGCCAAGGAGCCATTTTATTGAAGCCATTGATAGGGCCCTTCCTTTGCAACACCCCAGTACTTGTCACTTCAACCTAGCCATTTTTGCTACAAAGTTGAGTTAAAGGAGTAAAACCTACTAAGGCCTAGGGTTACCTATGTTGAAATAATGTAATTGCGAAGAGCATTCTTATTATTATTGGATTAAATCCCCATTGCGGATTAATCATGTCATTATTATTATTATTGTTATTGGATTAATCCCCATCGTGGATTAATCATGTCGATAATTGTATAAGGACCAAATCCCCTTTTGCAGATTGGTCATCGGACAATTACAAAGGGTAGAATAAGAAGTCGGCCCCAACAGTTATCATGGAAGACCCAAAATTAATTAAAGGTGGGTTTACCCACCCAGAGTGAGAGGTCGGCCCTGCCAGTTGTGACCTTTCACACGTGCCAGTCTTGTATAAATAAGAGTCTAGTGCCTCACTTCAAACACACAACTCACTTGCTCATTATCTTATGAGGTAAGCTGCAATTACCAGTCAGAGAGAGGAGAAGAAGAGTGGCGCATCTCTTGGGGAGGACTATCTGTATTGGTTTGAGTTATCTCTTGAACATTGTATAAGCTTTTTATGATAAGGAAGTTTTTGCTGGGTTTTCTTCCCCTAGAGGGTTTCCTAGGATAAATGTTGTGTCTCTTGTGAATGTGTATTTCTCAGTGATCTTGTTCTTGTGATGATCTTATCTATTGAAATGCAAAGAACTATAATAATGGCATAAACATTAACAACCTACACCTTAGTAGCCGTTTTCCCCTAGGGCTTGGTGGTTGAAGCCTTGGTTTACCGACACTTCATCCATTAATTCCTCTTGTCTTTGGCTCTATCAATATCATCTTGCTCCTTCAATTCTTGTAGCCACTTGTTGACTCCATTTTTCCCTATGAAGACACTGGTCTAAGATCTCTCTCTTGAGTGTTTTGATCACAACCTTCAAACATCTGAATCTTTGAACAAACTACTAACACCTTCTAACCCTAGTTTAGATTGATTTTCTAACCTTATTGCTGCTACTATTCATTTAAGTTACAGCCGTATTTTTCAGCATTTAAAGSTTCTCTAAGCGATTGAAAAGATTGACTAATGCATAGCCTTGTTTGCTTCTGATGAATGTTAGTGTTATGATATTGTTGATGAATCATTCTTGCTCATTTTGAAGCTTTTCTTAGGCATTAATTGTGAAGTATTGTCTTGTAATTATTGCTGCTATACATATTGGTTCACTTCATCAATATATTAGTCAATTGCTTTTATTATGAAATTCTCTGGTTATATGAAGTACTAACCAACAAGTGCTCTTGCAAATATAGTTTTATGTTGCTTTGTTCCGAGCAGGTACACTTCTGGTTTATTATCTCTTTATTGGTTGTTTAACCGGACTTTTTGATCGGTGGTGACTTGTGAGAGGGAACCTTTTACTTGTCCTTTATCCTTTTCCTTCTCAAAACCCCAGGTAACTGGAGACGTCTCCCCTGGGCCTACCACCCTAAATAGAAAGAGACATCCTATTGAGGTGACAGTGATAGGATAGTCTCCCGTTTTGCTAATTTGTCTTCATTTTCCTTTCTTTTCTATCAAAGTACAAATTGCGCGATAATAGGCATCATGTCACCCCTCTAGGTATGAACGAGGCAAAGAGCATAATTTCCAAGCAAACGTCATGAAATGAAGAAGGATTCAATACAACATATTCAAGTGCTTCAAAACATCGGAGTGATACATACCATGATACCCAGACTCATTACCTCATGGAGCAAGACCAACTGCTACTTTAGAACCAGGCTAATGGGATGGATATTGCTACTGGTGATGAATGGACTACACTGAAGAAAAGAGGGGCCCTCTGGGGCCATGCTCAAGTCGTTTGGCTCTCGGTACTCCATGTCTAGGGCCTGTGGGCCTCAAGACGTGATCTCCTTAGTTATCCCTAGGCTAGGGGATAACAGGACACCTCGTCAACCCTCCAATATTCAAGCTTGACAAGTCGCATAGTGTCTTTGAGCAGTGAATTGTCTCTTAATGTGATGTCCTGTTCCCAAGAGTAGGCCAACAAGTAGTGACTTAGTAGTCTATTTGTTCCCGTAGACTATAGTCAGGCACAAACAGGTAACGAGCGGGGAAATAAGGGAGAATTGATGGCTAAATGATGAATTAAGCCAAAAAACATAGGAAAAGTCACTTAAGCCTAAGTCAACGGAGAAATAGAACGAAAAGGTGTTAAGGGGGGACTTAATTAATTAATTACTCAACTTAGGAGGACAAGCGCCTAGCTTAAGCGAGGTCAATGGTGAATTAGATCAGGAAGAGTATAAAGGGAGGAATTCGACCTAATTCCTCATTATGCTATGTTATGATTTGATATTGAGAGAGTTCCCAGAGGAGGAGATTCGACTTCAACTGTTTTGTGGATTTCTGGAGGAAACCACCACCATTGATCGATTTCGGTGTTGAGAGACACACCCTAGCCCATCGGAGATACCATCCAGGTATTTCACCGTGCGATTCAGGAGTATCCAGTTTGTAGTGTTGCGCAACTCATCCAGTGAGGGCGCAAGTCAGAGAGAGGGTTTTTGTAGTTGCACAAGATCAGAGCTCGTATTGCAGATCCCTTTCGACCCAGTTGAGATCCAGCTAGGGTGCCTAGATTGAGCCACTTCCCATCAGATTCTAACGGTGGAATCTTTCTGGGCACAACATTCAGCCATCCAGGGCGCAACTCTTGTGGAAGGACAGTTGGGGTTATAGACGGAGTATCATATCAGATCTGAGGAAACCCCTCTGATCCAGTTCATCATTAGCCAAGGTGATCATTTTGAGTCATATATTAGCCAATTTCGTTGGGGGAATCATTTGGGCGCATTCAGAGAGTCCAGGAGGTGCACAGACCCCTAAGGGGGTGAGATCCGAAGCCTCAGAGGACAGATCTTCCATCCGACAGTCACTAGGATTGGTCTAGAGGCCAGGGCGCTTTTGTTGAGTCAGTTTCCAGCTCATTCCGACGGTTATAGCCTTCCGGACGAGTTTTCCAATTTGTAGCGGTTACCGTGCTTTGCCAGAACTGTCAATTTTGCCGATCTATCCGTGCATGCATCAAATCTTCCTTCATCTTCTGGTCATGGGTATTTTATGTTATTTTCTTGTATTCTAGTGATGATCCATGTGATCTAACTGATGACTATTTTCTATATTTCTAGTATTTCATTGTATTTCCCTGCTTAAATCTCATAATACATATTATTGTGCGGTTGTTGTTCCTTATTTCTGCATGCATCATATATATATTGTTTAAACCATAATGTATAACATGCACATGCGACAATCACAAAACATCTCAAGCACATAACTAAAACACATCCAGAAACCCCCAGAGTATCAGATCTGAAGATAAAACGCATCCAGAAACCCCCAAAGTATTAGATCTGTGAGACAAAATACTAGATCAGCAGTAGATATCCAAATCAAATGGATCAGGGATATTTCACTTAAGTGGTGGAATGGCTCTTTAGTGACCGAGCCCATGGTCGATTAATGTCTAGGGTCAATGTATATTACCATGCTAAACATTATCTAGAATCTTGCAAAATTTCATTAAGTCCCCCTGTTGTTGTCCTAATACACACCAACAAACATGGAGAAGTCTCCAACCCACTTGGTGTATCCTTGGAAGCACAAACCTGAATCCAGACCCACTGTCACCTCAATCTGGACTCCTTTCGTCTAGGCTCACTCCTAGGGAAGCCAAGGGGGGTAGACCCTATTAAATTGTGTTAAGGTTTATTAAACATTCTAGGAGTGAATTAATTTGTTGATTAGGGGGACCAAACCCAATGACAATCAACCTAAGTTGCACGAAACTCCCTACCCCCCCTGTTTCGGTGTCAAAAACGATCCGAAATGCTGAAACGGGTACGCTATGGCCAGGAAACGTCGTCGGCCGTACCGTACGTCGTTTCTCGATTTGGAAACGCCGTACAGTATGACCGACGACATTTCCTGGCCATACCAGCCCATACGGTCGATGTTTTGGCTGTTCTAATGTGTCTTAGAGGCCAAAAAAAAATAGGGGGCTGTGGGGCCCCCAAACACTCATTTTAAAATTTTTTTATAATGTTTTTCTTGCAATATAATGTTTTATTTAAAAAAAAACTATATATATATATATTTATATTTTATATATGGTGTTTTCATTTTTTCAGGGCCTATTTCGTACCGTTCCAGTTTCAGAAACTTAGAAACGTTTCCCCGTTTCGTGCAACTTAGCAATCAACCAATGAAATATGCAATCTTTTAATGACAAGCAAACCTCTATTTTATAAACAATTAGACCAGTGCCTAAAGATTATTAAATTCCACTTGTTGAACAAATATTCCCAAAAAGGTATCTTTACAACTTGAAATAAAAAATAAATTTATCCACACAATGATTCACAAAATAACTTTACATATAAACAATTACTTCCCAAAGAATTAAAGAATACTTGAAAAATAATGTGAATAACTTGGAGAAAACAAATAGAATGTAAAATAAATTGTTGAAATAAAATTGCAAGTGTTTAGGTTGTTTTTAGTCAATTTTGAGTTTCTTTCTAACTTAGTTGTAATTTTCTTGACTTGGCTAGTCTAGGAAACGCTGCTAATGTGTGTGTTGGATTAATTGTTTACAGCATGTTGACTGCCCATTTGACACCGGTGGTCAACTCATGTGCCATGAAGAGATGTATCATCAGATGCAGTATTATTGAAGATTCTTGGTTCTACAGGCTGTGTTTGGCCCAACACTTATTTTTGTATTTGGAATTTCTGCACCCTTGCGTGGGTTAATAATGTAATAGGTCTGCATGAGTTATGTCTAGGTCAATTACCTTGGCATCGGTTCACTAGGAGAGTTCCTTTCACCGAGGGTTTTTTATCCTCAGGTTATCATTGGACCTTCCAAGCCTTAATGATTTCCCTTGAGTTTTTCCCTTGCACTTTACATATGTCCTCCAAAGTGGTGAACGACGTTGCAGTGGGCTTATGTTTTGGTTAACTATGTAGGGAATTCATTGTAAATGACCATGCAAGACATCATAGAAAGTTTCGCGGAATTTCGTCGAGTCTAGGTTAATTTTTTTTAATTAATTAATTTTTAATTAAATTTCCCTAAGTTTGGAGGTTTAATTATTTAATTAATTAATTATTTTTGAGAAAATATTGTAAAATCTGGATCCTTGGACTTTTGATAGGGGTATTTGTGCTCAAAAGAAATGGAATAGCACCTCCTACATCCTTGGAGCAAGTTTCAGCTCGGTCGGACAATTTTAGCCATGGGTTAGTCCACCTAGAGTGTCAGTCAGTCTATAACAACAATTTTAATTGCTAAAGTCTAACATGACAAAATGTAAAAATTGTAATAATGAGTTAGATGATGTGAAATGTTGAAATGATGGTTAGAGAGAGACCCCCTAAGCATAACCTTAGCCTCCCAACCTTTTTCAACCTTGTCTAACCCCTTTTCCAACCCCCACACTCAAAAGTTGCGCCCCCCTAGGGGGATTGACG
>JASDQU010322410.1:0-10304 GCA_032191745.1 Picea mariana | reverse complement strand
TATGAGTTGTTGTGTTATACTTGGTTGATGCACATCTTTGAGAGTTGTCTTGGTGATTGATCTGATTTGGTTTATAATATCGATGAGACATGTTGTTGTGATAGGTTGTTTGGACAGGTTGTTGTGACAGGTTATTTGTATACGTTTGGTGCATGGTTGATGCACTTGTTCATGGTACAGGTTGAGGTACAGGTTGGTGCATGGTTGATGCACTTGTTTATGGTATAGGTTTATTATAGGTTGAGGTACAGGTTGATGCGTGGTTGATGCATGGTTCAGGTTATTGGTACAGGTTGTTTGGTACAAGTTGATTGGTACATGTTTACAATAGTATATCTCACAGTGATAGTGTGACAGTGGTTCCATAATTCTACTTCTACTTCAGGGCGGTTGGACGGGGCAAGGATAGGTGGTTGTAGCCGAAGAATATAGGGGGTTGTATCCTCCTTCTGGTTGTAGCTAGAGAGTTGGGGAGTTGGAACTTCCCTCAGGTTGTAGCCTGAGAAACTAGGGGGTTGGAGCCTCCTTCTAGTTGCAGCTAGAAAACAAATGAAGTTGGTGCTTCCAATGAATGTAACTCTTCGAGACGTATAAGAAAAAACATTATGTGTTTTTCTCCCGCTTTGGGCTTCCATGTAAAACACTGGTGTATCATGTATGTGTATGATTGTTCATTTTCTCATTGCTTATTTACTCTGCAGTTATTGGATGATAATGCTACATTGATATAACACTTAGATTGTCTGGTTAAAAAGGATTAAATTTCTCTATTATTGATTCACCCCCCCTCTCAGTAATCCAACATATCTTACACTTTACTCGAGTTTAATACAAGTCCATATAAGCTTACAGCTTATTGGATACATGAGTATGTATTCTCATTATCGATTACACATAGATAATACTGGTAAAATAATATGCATTACCTTTATTGGATGGACTATGCCATATCTTACAATGGTTGAAACATGCGTAATAAGAATAATCAATACATGTGTGCAAAACAACTTAGGTATTAGCTTAGCTTTAGTTGTGTATAGTTTATTGGAATAAGCTGATCACCCTATACATTAAACAATATTGGTTTCATTACCATTAGTTACATGGACTAGCACAGTGATACACATTGAGTACTTAAATCTATGTAATATGAGTAGTATTGATTACTAATATTAACTACACAATGGGGTTATGACTCTATGTTGAATACACTGTAATACCTTGTTTTTGAATATGGTTAATGTACGTGTTTGATTACGTATCTACTTAGTAAGCTCTATACAAACCTATGTTACTTTGATTATGTATTACTTGTATCATTCATTTACAGGGATGAGCTCAATACAATGTTGTTACCTATCACTAATACTGAATCTCATATCCATTGTTTGTATTGGATAGTGTAAGAAGTGATCTTATAGGTTACATATGCCTTTTGTTATGATTTACTACTAGTCCAACCTAAGAGCTTAGTAAGCCCATACTTATCTAAACAATGTTTTCATTACACATACTAATACGATCCATATTGAAGCTTAGTACTAACTCCATAGATTCCTGATATGCCTATTCCTATGTATAATACGAGTTATTGATTTCCCATAATTCCTATGGTATCCATACTCATACGGTAAATACACGCCTTATAGGAAAAACATTCATATATGGTAGTGGTAATAGCATAATATCTTGAATATGGAGTATATTATACATGTCTAATCTGAGCAATGGTCTTGATACTACTCATTCTACTGCCCAATTTGATCAAGTTGTAGATAGACATATACTGATGACCTACGGGAATAAAGGATATCGATAATATGCATACTTCAAAGGGTAGATCAGAGTATTTGGATTTGTTTACATGTATCAAGATAACAAGAGCTATTCCAATTATATCATGTTCTTAGTACCCAACCCCATATATTCCCATTAGTTTATGAGATAAGTACCAGATAAAGCAGTGTGAATCGTGTTTACGTAATCAAGAAATCATAGGAACAATTGTTATAAACCTATATGAGGTTAATAGATATTACAGTAATCAAATCACTTAAGCTTATATTCCATGGACTCACAAGTATTACATGTTGTAAGCTATACCTTATTTCCATAATCATATCCTCTTGCTAATATAGGCTAATACATAAGTTGTGATTACTTACAAGGATAAGCTAGATAAGAAATGGGTATAACACTTACCATGGATCTGAAAGCATAGATTAAGATTGTATCCTTACATTAGTATTGGCTCAATTCCCATGAGATCCGTAATCAATATAAAGCATGTATGATGTCAATACACTGTATAACCTATGTGATTGAATATGTTATGTATTAACCATACCAGTGAAGTTGAACAGTACTAGTACCATATAAGTTTGGAATCAAACATGATAACACAGTTAAACATTGGAGTTCATACTAATATGTATGTACTAATACCTCACGACACCGATATGTATAAGATCAATACTTGGAGCTATATACTAGTTACTCTCTTATCTGATTCATTGTATAGATCAATGGGATTCATTCATCTCAGAATGAGCACCTATGTAAGTTGAGTGTTCTAAAGGTTGTATACTTTATAGTAGTGATTGATTACTACATGCCCTATGAACCAGCTAGGAGATTCTCTAATATATGAATATTTCCATTTGAGATGTGGCCACACTATCGATTGCTTACATTCACGTAGTCACCTTGCAATCTTAGTATGGTACTGATCAAATTAGGCAGATAGGATACCACTTATATTCATTCAATGGGATTACTTATACCTCTCATACCTACCCCGAGTAGAAGGGTAAGATAGATCGGTGAGCAAAGGGAACAAGGGATAGCGACACACTTACTACGATAGGTAGTATATCAATAATATGGAACTCGTTTCATCTTAGCTAGTCTCAATACACATAGGTTCTCTATTACTTATAAGCCCAATACTGACTGCACTATTCCCATAAAAAGCTAATATCATAACAAGAGCTATGGGTACAAGTAAGCAACTTGACTGGATTAGTACTAAGCCCAATGCTTATGTAAGTTGAATGATAACTAAGCTCACACGGGGTATAAACACATTACAATAGTAATAAGGAGGATTCCATAATAAATATGACTAAGCTTATGATATAAGTAAAGGTTCGGGGCTATGTGTATAAGGATTACAATACTAAGCTTTAGCTAGTCTAACTATGATGGGTTTCATCACCACACCAATACATCATGTTAGTATGATCGAATCGTAATCAGATAAGTATGATTCCCATTGGAGCGATACATGTTATAACTATGTGTAATAGACGTAATATACCAATACTGATACTGAGTTCAATGGGAAACAACATAGTAACATAAGAGATATGGAAACTATGATTACTACTAATACAGGTGTTGTAATGAACAACATCGGCTATCACTTACTCTGATCAATGGCATTACTACTATATCTACCTAATGATCTCGTATTCAGTGCAAGTTGTTAGTGTTTTCCTATGGGAATTAAGTAACAAAGATGTGTTGTAATAGGTAATGGTAGAATAGAAACAACAAGTACGACATCATCTCTAAGCTCTTGTATAGGGGAAATTACTAGAACCATTAGCAATACTTAAGCTAGTATCACTTCTATTACTCACATGGTCATACAAGCTCACTATGATAGCTTCTCTATATGGGATATGACTTCAAGTGTTATGCTTAAGCTCTACCTTATATTACCATAACTATGATGAGGTTTGTACGTATGATAGTTATGTATGTTCTATAAAGGTTAGTGAATCATTACAACTTAGTTGAGTTTGGTTTATGTATATAAAGCTACTAATAGTGTTATGTGTGTCATATTATGTTATAAGTATAGTATAACCATAATCACTAAAGCAGTGGAATTTGTTAGTATAGCTATTACAGATACCAAGGGCATTTAACCTGTAATGATGATTACCAACCTGTTTGATCTATGTATTACTAATACACAATATCACATACTACACATAACTAGTATTAGTGCACTGTGAGGTTAGTCTCATTCCCATTAATCTATGTAATCAAATCAACAAAAATAACCTGTATCATGCTTATTAGTTACAGTCTATACTTACCATTATGTTATGGCATTACTACTGATTGATCTGAGTATTAAGCCCATAAGTATCTATAGATAAGCTTTGTGTTCATAAAGGTTAGATATGTCTATGATTACCATTACTAATCTGTAACATGTACAAAAGGTGATATAAGTGATATGTATAGGGTCAAGTACTTACACCTAAGCTCTAAGCTGAGATGCTTACAACTGTATAAATATGAAGTAATATGCAAATACTGATGATTACATTCTTCATGCTATAACTAGTAATCAATACTAATCAAATGACTGGAATGATAGAGATCAGTGAATACAGTAAGTTGAATATGACTTAGTACTACCACTTTAATCATAGTATCCATGTATCATAAGCTGCTTGATTTCCATTGCTTGCAAGTTGTGTTTGACTTAAGCTGGGAATCACACTGGTCTCATAGTAAGCTTCTACTTGTTCATACTATATTAGCAAATCAAATATGGATAAACAATATTCCATCTTTCTCGTATTAGTGACTATTGATTTAATGGTAATTAGACTCCATCATAACTAGAGTAATTGAATACAAAGCTTGTACATGCTTATACTAGTTGATTTGATTACGGTAATAACACATTGTTACTATGAATGGTATAAGGCTTATCATAGAGCCTAACCTATCAGTAAAGTTGAGCTAAACTATACGGGAAACACACACCCTAATAAGTAAGTTGATCAGAGTATAAGTATAGCTAAGTTAAGTATGATCAATGCATATTATAAGCTAGTTTCAAACCAGTATGATTGATCCGAGCTATTACATGGTTTCAGTCTATGAATGAGTCATATAAGATAAAACAAGGAGTAGTATCCTATATGTTACATATTATGTAAATATTGTAATATCATGAAGCTTGATCATTACAAACAGGTCTAAGAGTTCTACTATGAACCAATGGTGTGGCCACAGGGCTAGGCCCCTATGACCAAGTCACAGTCCACTGGTCTATGACTTGGCCGCGGGGGCCAGCCCTGTGGCCAAGCCGTGAGCACGCCAATGGCTTGGCCACAGAGTTGGGTCCCCGCGACCAAGTCACAGTCCAATGGAATGTGACTTGGTCGCGGGGACCCAACCTTATGGCCAAGCCATTGGCATGCCCACGGCTTGGGTACAGGGGCCAAATATTAACATAATTTAAATTAAAAAATAAAATTAAAATTAAAACAAAATCTAAAATATCAGTGGGAATTTTGAGCTTACCTGAAGCTCAACCCGCCCATCCAAAGGAGCACCCACCAACACGAAAACAAAACCACCCGAAGGAGCACCCACCAACACCAACACGACAGCAAGTCCACGCCAAAACCACGTTCGTGCTCACGGCTTGGCTACAAAGGCCAAAATATAAATTAAAAGATAAAATTAAAATTAAAAATAAAATAAAATATCATTGGGAAATTTGAGCTTACCTGAAGCTCGGCCCGCCCGCTTGAAGGAGAACCCACCAACACGACATCACAACCACCTGAATGAGTGCCCACCAACACCAAAACTCAGTCCCTCACACAACACAGTCCACACCAACACTCAATCCCTCACACAACACAGTCCGCGCTAACACTCAGTCCCTCACACAACACAGTCTGCACCAACACTCAGTCCCTCACACAACACAGTCTGCGCCAACACTCATTCCCTCACACAACATAGTCAGTAACAGTCATAGTCGAGAAAAATCTTGCATTTTCGATGCCTGGTTAATATATAAGCATTTTTTTGGCCGAAAGAAGTTTTCGACTGAAAGAATAGTTTGACCGAATGATGTTTACGGCCTAAATATCTTTCGGCCGAAAAGATATTGTCGAATGGAAATAATTCATCCGACTAAATTTCTACATGAAAATCGAGGGCACCGTCATTGTACCGTTCGATTTGACGTTCCATAGTTCGATCGAAAAAATAGCTTTCGGCTGAAAAATAATATTAGTTCGACCGAAAGAATGTTTTTCGAAATTTTGGAGATGAGATTGTCATGAAAGTGTTACCCCGCTCCATGAATTTACCCTCTACAATGTGGCTTGAGGAGAACAATACATTGGCCACATTAAACATGATGGATAGGAGAACTAGGAAGGTCTGATCAAGTCCAAATTTTGGATCTAGGTAGTTGACTTAAAGAAACTAGATTGCACACTAGTTCTTGGAAAACATGGTGCCGAGTAGATCAGAGGAATTATGTGCACACAAATGCTCACAATTTTCAATGGAAAAATACAAATAAGAATTAGCAAATATCAATGCAAATTAGCAACCAGATCTCTTGATAATTAATGACCATTTCTTGTCTTTACCATTGGATTCTTCCATGGAGTAGTTTCATCATCATCACTTCATCGTGGTGTTATCATGTCCTTAATACCATAAGAACTCTGATATAATGTTAAGAAATAAAACACATGACAAGACACAAGAAGTTAGTGGAAAATGATTTAAGCCATATTCTACACATTGCATTATTTATTTCAATGATACAATTTTATAGTACATGGATGAAACAAACTTGTAAACTAGATATGATCTCACACTAACACCTCATCAAAAGATAATACTAGGAGAAGGAAAAATAGAATCTAATACACACTTAGGATAAAAACTGTATCCCATAATGTGAAATAAAATAAGGTAGTACTTCATGATTGTATATGAAGTCACAAGCTAACAAAGGCATTGACATGGTTGTACTTTTTCCCAACACAAGAAATGAGTTATCATATGATTTTGCGCTTGGAGGAAGAAGTGAGGAAGAGCACAATGTTTATGAAAGAACAAAGGTAAGAAGGAAGACATTTAAGTATCATATATATGAATAACTAGATTTAATTTCTTTAAATCAAGATGTTGTCTAATTGAGTTATTTATTTTATTGACATCCTATAAAATGCAAATGCAATTTTAGTTATTAGATAGTTGTTCTATCTTCACATAAATGGAAACTAGGCACAAGTGCACTTTCCATTGTTTTAAAAATGAAAATTGTATCATTACTATTTACATACAATGCACATCATTCTTTGTACAAAATGACACTTGCATGGTCTTGCATGAAATTCCCTTGTACATGGAAGTTTCATACGTTGTAGATAATATTGGTAATGTCATTTAATTATTTATCATAGGTCACATCCATTAATTGGGTCAAAGTGTCGTATTGTTTCTTAGAATGCATTTTTTTTTCAAAATTTGTTGTGGTTTGTAGGATGCATTGCAACTAAGGGAGCATGTCATGTAATGTGTTGGTTGTTGATAAGTTTGTCATTGTCTCTTGCTTCAAAACATAATGTTTTGAGAGTGAAGTTGTATATTTTTCAAATGGGTGTTTGATTTGTAAATTATTATGGATATCTCACTGGAACAATTTGTCACAATAGATCTTATAACATTCTGAAATATTATATTATGCAATTTATTTCTTTAGATCAAAGATTAATTATTACTAGTTAATTTCTCATATTTATGAAAATGAAAGTCTAAGCAAGTGAACACACCATCCACACAAATGAACACAGGATGTATCTTGGGAAACCCAATATGGGATAAAACCCATCTAGAAGGTGAACCCTATGCTTTGCTCTCTTTTCTTTAGTTATGGAAATGCAAATACAAAGAAAGAGACATTCACTCATAGATGTTATGCTCAACTATGGAAAAAATATGATCCTAAAGAATTGAACGCTTTTTCCTCCTAGCGGCCTAGTATTTAATATAGTTCGATAGTCGTCTAGAGTTAGGGTTTTTGCATCCTCAACCCTCAATTAGTGATAATGTTTGGACCTTCTAGGATCTTCTTGAAAGTCCAAAAATGGCTAACCCCATATGTATGAGTAATGGGTGGCTGACGTGACATCCACTCAGACCACGATGGTCAAAAAGGTAGGTCAACTTGCGGGAGGCATAACTTTCGTATACAAGCTCCAATTGAGGTGATTTTCTCAACATTTGAAAGATATCGGTGTGTAGATCAATATTGAGGGTGCAAGCACAAGTTTTGGATGTTGTAACCGAAAAAAATGTCATTTAATGCCTCATAATGGATCTAGAATGTTCCAGACCCCAATTTTCCAAACTGGGGCCTGTCATTAAAATGGACTAAAATTGAGGTCTGTCATTAAAATGGGCCTTGCAAGCCCATTCCTCCAATTTTTCTAACAAAAAAACACCAAAATAAATGATAAATTATATAATAATCCACCAAAATCAATAAACAGGACCCTAGCAAGCCATGGCCAATGAAGGTATCCATGGATGGAATCATGGAAGGAAATTATACGGGTTAGTTTTATAATTTGTAAAGGCGGCGATCGGTCAGAGGTTGATGCATGGCGAACAAGCAGACTATTGCTTTCGTAAGCACTTTCGCAAGCCCCAAGTGGTCGGTTGGTTGGCAAAGTGTGTGGTTGAGTTGGTAGGTTAGTTGGCACAGTGGTTTTTAAATTTCATTACTATCACCTGGTTTTAATTTTGTTTAAATTACATGCATCTTTGACTCCAGTTCATCGTAGAAATTATCTGATAAAAATTGTTGGAATGTTAATTTGCATTACTTGAATAGTAATTTTGAGTATTTAGATAGATTAGTTTATAATAATAAATAAGTTTTGTTAAAATGTTAATTTGTGTTATTTAAATAATAATTTTGAGTATTTAAATAGATTAATTTAAAATAATAATTATTAAGTAATTTTGAGTATTTAGATAGATTAGTTTATAATAATAAATAAGTTTTGTTAAAATGTTAATTTGTATTATTTAAATAATACTTTTGAGTATATAAATAAATTAGTTTAAAATGATAATTAATTTACAATTGTTGATACTACAGTTTTACATTGAACTAAAAATTTCAACTACCAAATTTAAATTAGATTATGAAAGAAAACAATAGAAATAACAAGGCTATATGATGACCCAATATCCCACTCTCAAAAATTGTTACCTAATGAACCATTAGTAGAACCTTCTCCCACATAAAGGCGTATCGTAATCCATTGTTCCCTTCAACATTTAATTCTATTATTTTTTTCTACTCTACAGTTTGCATTTTTTTTAATGCGAAACTTATCATATTTTATGAAATAAGTAATAGTATTTTTTTAATTAACAACTTTTTTTAAGAAAAGTATTTTTTTACCATATTTTATGATATAAGTAAAATAGTATTTGTAATCTATTAAAGTAAGATGATGATTTACAATGGGTGTTATTTGATTGTTATAAGTTTTGAGCATATACAATTTTAGTCACTCAAATTTGGAGATTTTGGTCGAATTACAAATAAAAGTAAATAAAAAAATATCTCCTGAAAAAGACCAAACCATAGAAAAGTTAAACTTAAGGTTTTTAAATTTATAAATTTTGTCTTCTTCCATTAATATGAATGAAGTCATAGCATCATATATTAATTGATATATGCAATGTGTATATATAAGACGGTGGGGCAAGTATGATTTTATGTCCACGTCATGATGTAAATGAAATCGTAGCATCATATATTAATGATATATTCTATGTGTATATAAGGTGGTAGGGGGTAAGCATGATTTTATGGGCAAGGTCAGAATGTAACTGAAGTCATAACATTATATATTAATGATATATTCAATGTGTATATATTATTAACAAACACTTTATAAAAGTGGTTGATATATGTGGATCGGAGCTATTAATTTGGAAATGTGGAAAATGAAGTTTATTTATATATATATATATATATATAACAATCACTTTTATAAAATGGTTTAGTTATTACTAATTATATTGATAATATAATAATAATTAATTTTGATGAAAATTTTATTTCATTATAAGATAAAAAAGAAAATAATAAAATATAAACGAAATCTCTATATATTATAATTATATATTATATTTTCAATATAATATATACCCTAAGCCTAATAAATATTATAAAATAATTAATATAACCCTAATCTACCCCTAATAACAAAGGCTTTTGATTCCAACATTTCATGAGCTAGTTGTCATCTTTTAGTTTTTCTTTTATATAAAGCACATATATAATAACTACTTCAAAATAAATTATTTCCATAAAATTTTGAATTTGGTATTGCATGAGTTGGTTGCCATATTTTAGTTTAGTTTTTATATAATAAATATGATTGAAATAAATTAATTCTCTACAATTTTAAATTTAGTCTATGCAGTCATTTTCA
>JASDQU010322409.1:0-10424 GCA_032191745.1 Picea mariana | reverse complement strand
AATGAGTTGGAGCTCATATGTATGATAATGTACAAAATGTAAAGATTACTTATCATACCAAGAAGAAGAGGTTTTTACCCTTTATGGGTTTCCTCAGGAAATATCTGTCTCTGTATATTTCATATGTGTGACTGATGTCGAATGTTCTATTTCTTACCTCCTTGCATTATTGTGATTGTCATTAAGTGCTCTGCAAAGAGTTTAAGATAAGCATAATTGTTTAAGCATGGTAACAACTGATTCACCCCCCCCTCTCAGTTGTCCAACAATCTCTTCTCAGAGATAACTACCACCATTCAAGCAAGTTTTTTTTAGTTCTGGAGTTTTACATTTTCAACCTATTTCATTTATTCAATAGAAGTTATTTTTCACTGGATATCTGTTAATGTTCTTCGCATCTTTGTGTTTTTCTATTCAGTCTGTTAGTTACTTCGTTCCTCTCATAAATCCAGATCAAGAAAATAACCTGCAAAAAAACATTTCACATAAATTCTTAGAATAAGAATAAATTAAATACTTGTTCTCAAAGTTCTGATAAAAAACATTTCAACTAAATATTTACCAATATTAAGGCTCATGCCCTAAAAAACAACAAACATTGTCTTAACAAAATGCACAGAGAGAAATGGCTTATGATGAGCACATCTCACATAAATTGTATTAGGGATCAAGGAGAGATATGTCATGCATGCGGATAGGGTGAATGCAATAAAATAACATATCTATATGTTTCCAAAATACATGATAATGTTATGCCACAAATTTTTAAAAGGAACACACATATTCACTATGAATATCACCATAAAAAACAACATAGAACAATTTTGCAACCCTAACTACATCTTTAGATAGTACTATACAATATTAAAAGAAAACACCTTTTTCATAAGAAAAAAATATCACAACATAGAACACCTACCACTACAAATATAATTTGGGATCAATGGAAGAGTTGGATACCAACAACTGCAAATATGTTGTGATTCTTTAAAAAAAATGTTGTCAAATGTGTTTGGAGCACTCACAAAATAGTGATATAGTTATGTGTTTGGAGAAAATTCACATGGGTCACCATAAAAATACAATGCATTGAAAATAAAACCTACGTACAAGACTACTAACACCACAATGATTGATGTTCAAGAAAATACATAGAAAAATCATGAAAGAACCAAATCTAAATAAGCTTACAGTGAACAACAAACATGAATTTGGGAAAAATATCGAACAAACAATAATATTAGTTGAAGGAAAATTAATGGAGACAAGAACAAGAAATGGATAAATACTTCTCATACTTCAAAAGTTTTTTTCCATTAGGTGAGGAGATTTTCATGCACCCCAATAGGTTGAAACCGATTTCCATAAATATTTTGAATATTTGAAATAGATCAAGAAAAATAGGTGAGATGAACATTTCAAAGATTAATTATTATTTCTTGGCTCTAGAGGAAGGCTTATGAAGGTTAAAAGGTCAACTAGTGGAAGGTCAAAAGAGAAAATTCATTTATCAATTGATGCCCTATCTTAATTTACATACGTTGGTCTCAAATCCTCCTTGTTAGTTAGTGTTATAACCCTAAATTTCTCCATACATGCATACCTGGCACTTGGCTCTCTTACTTGTTATTTTTTCCTAGCCATCACTAAGTTGCTCTTCTTAAAAACTCATTTTTTGAAGATGTACGCACCCTGCACCAATATTGCCCGCGTACATATGCTTTATGTACCACTACATCTCACGTACGTATGCATGTTGCACCACTACAACCTGCGTATACTTGCAAAAGTGGAAAAAATTAAAAAGTTGCAAGGAATTCATTGAAATTACGGGCTATTGGGTAGTTTCCTAACTAATCCACCGCCTATAGCCCGTCACCCAACCAATTAACCATCCCTTTCCCATATAAAATGAGGTGCTGGGGTCTCATTCCATATCTAGACACAAGAACAATGAAACTCTACCCGTTTCACATCCCCTCCTTGCCCCAAGCATTTGCAGCCTTATTGTGAGATTTGCCTCAGAATCCCTCAATTTTTCCTTTTTTCCTCCATTAGAACTCATTCCATTTTCCAAGAAGAAGTTTGAGAGGAGAAAGATACATGGAGGTGCACTTGGAGCTTGGTGAAGAGGAGACCGGACCATGTTCGAGGAGCAGTAGCTGAGTTTGGTTTTAAGTAATCATTGTATTATCAATAAAAGAAGTACTTTTCCCGTCCCAATAACATAATGTGTCAGATGTTTGCACTTGATTTATGTTTTTATTCTAACATCTAACCCTTATTTATGTATGAAATGAATGATTGTAGTTTCCTATTTATCTGTCTTTGAATGCAGACCATCCTTGCGAGGAGGTTTAGAGTAAGTGAAGAAATTGAGCGTGAGAGGATCAACATCGGACGTGGAATAAAGGTACAGTTACCAGATCCTTCTCATTTTGATTTTCCTACATGAGTCTGGGGTATGTTGGGGTAGTTAGAGAAGCAGGAGACTTTTAAATGGTTATTGATCTACCTACATTGTAAAACCTGGTGTAGCCATAAGGGGGTTTTTACTGCTAGCAGAACTGGCGACCATACTGGGGATGGCTCTAGCGTTTTAGGGGATTGTTTTTGGGTGTTTGATTGGTTTATTAACTTTTGAGTTTCTGTGAGTTTGCTGAGTCTTTAAGGGATTCTGGTCACCTTTTGGTGCCATACCAGTTCTCCCTGCCATGTCAGTCAATCTATTTTACTTATGTTTGAAGAAGTACAAAGGTGTACGCATCTTGATGTGTGTCAACACGTGTACATACACACCTGCTTTATAGACAACCCGCGTACATACCCAGACTGCTTAAGAATCAATAGCGTACCTGTGTCAATTTTTTTTTTTTAAGAAGAGGCAGTCAACCTCTTCCCTGATTGAGGTTTTACTTCTTAGGGTTTCTTGATTAAGTGTAGTGTCTCTGGTTTTTACAGTCATAACCTGGGTTAGATGTCAGTTTGCTTGTATTTTTAAAGATTTCTTGTGTTTACTTCGAAAGGGTTTTTAGGCGAGTCTTTGATTTTTTGATCAACCTGTTTGGTGTATTTAGTGAGTCCCTATGGTCCCCAGTGAGCTAGCGGCCAGTTTTAGTCTTGTCTGGTGTTTCTTTTACTCCCTTTCATTTTCTTTAAAGAAAAGGAAAAATATTTATTTCAGGTTTCTTGTTTAAAGAATTTAAAAAAAAATAGAAAAAGATTTTCATTTCTTAGTTTGGTAAAGTAGTTAGGGTAGTTATTTTACTTGAAAGGCAAAAAGAGTTCATTTTTTAAGTTCTCTACTGATTTCTTAGAACTTAAGTAGCTAGTATTCGAGTGAAATTTCGTTTTAGGTTTTCTTTTAAAAGATCTTGAGAATAGTTAGTTATGAAAAGTTGGTTTAAAGAGTTAGTTGCAAATCTTTATTGTTAACTAGAAGTAATTTTTCTTTCAGTTTCGTTTATTTCTCCTTCTTCATCTCCCATACACATCACTAGTTTCACTGCCATTTCCTTGAGTTAAAACAAGCCATTTAAAACGAACGCTAATTAAAATCAATTAGAATTTATGTTTGTAGGGTCATTCAACTAGTTTAGTTTAGAGCCTTGAATTAGGTTGGAGAGGAAACTCTTCAAGGATTATAAACAAACATTGGAGTCAGAGCTAGGGAGTGTAAAAAGTCTAGTGACGTGAAAGTTATCTAGGACTCCCCTCTAACACAGGTGCTAAACACAAGGTCACATGAGGAAGGTAGCGAAGATAACCCATCCAAAGCTGAACCAAGCGTAGTGGGGAACACATATTGAGGACTTGTCGTGGGATACTTTCGGTTGCATTTTCCTACGGAGCTTCGTGGACCTCGAATCCATTCGAGATCGTCAGTTGTCTTCCAGACCAATTTCTCTCGATACCCTTGTAGGTTTCAGACTTTTTATCCTGCTCATTGCGGTCCACCCGACTGTCGACTGTACCCGCTTGGTGACTGTTTACGAGATGGAAAATTAGTTTCCTTTATTCTAGGGACTTACACAGGTGACTGCGGGGGTATACTGCGGTACCTAGGGTAGATGCCAGGCCATGCTTTGCAGAGTATACCCGAAGGGTGTTTCTGTGTTTGAGTTTCACTTGCACTGGTAAGTTGCTCTAGTGTTGGATGACGTAACTGTTCTTCCAACTAGATAGTGGTTTTCTTGGTTTATCTTGTAGGAACATTTCTAGTGTGTGTTTGGTTTTCAACATTAGTTAAAGCCTTACTGTGTCGTTGATATTTTCACAAAGTGGAAGATCAAGAACTCCACCAGTCCCGAAGGCTTCAGGGCTTGCCACCAGTTACATTGGATCCACCACCACCACCGTGACGATGAAGACTTGACCAACAAGGGTCATTCGAAGCGACCAGGCTGCAGGAAATTGTGAATGAGCCAACTTTGAGAGGAGAACACTCGAATCCAGAGGAACCTACTATTTCTGACTTTGGAGGGGAAGCTCTCGATCCATCCAATCCTCTGATCACTGACTTGTCAATGCCAATCTTGGTACAAGTTGTCCCTCCAAGGGTAACACCTCACGAGCGTCAGATAGTCTTGCAAGCAGCTATGGAAGAAAATGTTGCTACTTCGTCAGGGAGTCCTCATACTCCCTCAACTGTTGCCACCATTGGGGGTATTCCGCCTTGTAACCCACTTTTGTTGGTCTGGACCACAATGGTCTCCAACACCTCTACTTCGGGCAGTGGTCCAATTCTGTCAATGGCGACGACCACTGCTTCATTCACACAGAGTGTGACAGGCCCTCCGTTTTCATATGGAATGCCCGACTTTGATACAAACTCCGTCCTTACCTACTCCACCCTACAGACCATGGGTCTAGGGGCAAGGAGCTTGAACGATCCCTTGCAAGGGTCCATGGGGGGCACCTCATCCTCCTATAATGCTATCCCTTATGGTGGGGGTCACATACCTTCTCCGTCCCCCTCACTCGAGAGTGCTTTCTAGCCACCCGTCGGACCAAACACAAACTACATCTTGTTTGGAGTAGGCAGCCTAGGACCTTCTTCTTATACAACATCGGTGGGTTCTATGCCATTATTTTTGTTCAACATGTTTGGTAATAATTCTTTCTCATCAACTATTGTCTCAGTCAGGGGAAACCCTGGTTTTAGACAACATATTTCTGTGCAAGGTGCAACCCTGGTTTTAGACACAGGAGTTTTCTCCTAACAAGGACTTTGGAGTCCCTGAAAGGGATCAGTAGACTCATCATGGATGCTGATCAGGGGAAACCCCTTCCATGGCCAATGGAACCTCGAGCAAGGCTCTGTACCTATGCCCGTCGGATCGACAGGGGCAACCATTTCCAGAATCTTTGGAACATAATGAAGGGAGGAATACCCAACCAATATTCGACATCCAATTACGAGAATCAACCGATGATGTCCCAACAAATGCAGTATCCATACGTTGGCCAAGGCCATGGTGTTTAACAGAACCCTGGTCAGTAGCCCAAATTTTCCTGGCAACTTGGTGCCAGTCAAACTCCAGGTTCTTTTTTTTCTGTACATAATACTCAACCCAAACTACCCTTTCTAGCAACGTTACATTTTCCGTACTTTTCAAGGTTACTTAACGACCTGATTTGTCACGATATGCGTTGCCCCCCCATGCCATCTAAGTTTCCCTTGAACATTTCGAAGTTTGAAGGTAGGCCTGGCAAAGATCCGGGTGATCATGTGACAACTTTCCACCTATGTTGCTCGTCAAACTCATTGTGAGAAAAATCCATACAGTTACACCTTTTTCAATGTACTCTTATTGGGGGTGCTGCAAAATGGTATATCGAGCTCGAATACTCAAGATACTCTTACTTTAGTGATTTGGTGATGGTTTTATTAAACTATTTCCAACTACCCATGAGATATGATGACGACACCGAATTGTTGGCCAACTTTGAGCAGACAAAGGACGATCATATCTCGGGCCACATTCGATATTGGCAGCGTCGGAAGAGTTTGATTAAGGCCTAGGTCCCACCGGGATTCTTGTTGGGGTGGTTCCTGAAGTATTTGGTACCTCAGTTATCCAAGGACGTTGTAATGTCAGGAGTGTTTTCAGACGAGGAGGTGATAATGAGATCACAACAACTCAAATTGATATACTCTTAGTCTGGTTTACTCTATGAGATTTTTCCAGATGTGCCACGGTCCATCCTTGACAAGGTCAGAAAAAAGTATGGACCACATGTTGATGTTATAGTTGGTTCAACACAAAAAAAGTCCACTGATCATCTATCAAATCAATTGCAACAATGATCAATACAACATACAACATCCAGCTAGACCTCTGGGTTGGTTGTTCCCCCTACCCAAACATCGGATGTACACAGTGTGCAATCGACGAACCCAAAGGCCAACTAGCAGCCTGAAGGGAAGAAAAAACAATGAAACAAAAAGGGTAAGGGGGGTAATAAACCCAACAAAAATGTTGGCGGGGGCAACACAGTGAAGAGAAAGTCTAAGTATCTGTGTAACCTTTGTACAAAAGACCATCCAACTCACCTGTGCCCTTGGCTTGCGGAGGCCCAAAATGTATTAGCACAACAGTAGCCTTCTGTGTTAATGAACCCATTCCCACATGGGAAAAATATGACTCAATTTTCTTCGAGTGTGGATGGGGGCAGTTAGGGATTCCCTCCGTCTTCTAGTAATCCCTCGGCTGTAAAAATTTATATGAATAAAGGTGACACTTACATAGAAACTAGGGCACATCATTATGGAATACCAGAGACTGCCAAAAAGGGTAAAGAAGACGTAAACCCATATGTTCCTCTCTAGATTGAGAAGATGATGGGAGAAACAATGACATGCATCCCGAAAGGGGCGTTTAATAAATCTTCCCATAATCTGAACATGAGGGCCACCCAAAATTACTCTGTGGTGGAGGATTTGTCACAAACCCCTTGTGCAATGTCTGCTTTTGAGGTCCTCCAGCACTGCCCTTCGCAGAGAAAGGATCTATTATCCGATTTGGAATTTGCTGAGACCTGTAATCCGGGAACGATCATACTTGATATGAATGACTTGAAACCTTGTCTCCCTTACCAAGTTGTGTTTCAGATAGTAGTGGCTCACCCCATGAAATCTTTTGTCTCCATCACCTACTCTGCTTACTTATTTTGACGGTCGTTCTTTTAGAACACATGGAATCATTCCTTCTTTCCTTGTGTAGTTAGGAGGGAATACCATGTGCATTGAAGTTGAAGTGGTTGATGTGCCTCTCGACTACAACCTACTGTTAGGAAGGATTTGGACCTATGCAATGCATGCAGTCGTTGCCACAATTTTTCACCTCTTATTGTTTCCACATGAGGGCAGAATCATAACCATTGACTAGTTGTCCTTCTCTAGGACTGCCCCTTCATCGGGGGCATCCACGATCCCGATGATTGATAACCCTCATCCTGACATCGTCAATGTGGGGGTTGGTTTGTGCCCACCTTTGATGGGTACTTTCCCTTACTCGCCTCCTTTCGACGATGCCAAGTTTATATCGGCTACCCCCGACCAACCTAGGGATGAAATCTTTCAAGTGTCGTCATTCTGTATGACTTACTTTAATGATATGTGGACTCTTCCTTCCCCATCTTCCTCGATGGAAGGGACAGGGCATCCTAGCATAGCCATTCCCTTGTCTGCAAGCTTCGGCTGACCCTGATTCGACTCTCACACAGGAGTTAGATCCAATTCTCAAGCCTATTTGGGCTCAAGGTTCCCTTGTCAATACTGATTGTTTAGACTTGGTNTTAGATGAGGCGATTCTTGAGGAATTGACTGGTCTGGGCAGACCCTGGGATGATCTCCATCACAGATCTTATTTTGTCTCGGAGTTAAGAAGAATATAAGTAGGTGAATTCGTGTTGACTATGACTAGAGATAAATCTTGTCCTATTAGTCCTCTGGTTGCGCACACGGTTTACACCGAGGATAATATGGCGAGTATCATTGAAATGATTCCAATAGATATCTCTAGTGATGGCGAAACAATAACTCTCTTTATTTTTAACCAAATACTAGCAAGGTTCGACATCCCAAAGGAGATTGTCATTGACCACGACAGTCAATTTTAGAACAAAATGATGTCTGATTTAAAATAAAAGCTTGGGTTGAGGCAAGAGCATTCATCACCCTACTACCCACAAGCGAATGGTCAGGTGGAGGCTATGAATAAGTCCCTCAATACTATTCTGCAGCGAACGATCAATTCGGCCAAGTCAAATTGGCATTTGATGTTGTAATCGACATTATGGGCCTACCAAACATCTGTAAAGACTGTCACCAGTTTCTCACCTTTTCAACTTGCTTACAAGCTGGAGGAAGTCTTGCCTATAGAGTGCCAGATCCCATCTCTAAAGTTGGCAGTAGAGTTATTTCCAGACACTTCACCGCTTGAGTAACGCTTATTATATCTCGCGCAGCTCGATGAGAAACGCCGTGATGTAGCCTTGGCCAATGAGGTTCACAAGAAATGAGATAAGTGTCAATATGATCGGTCCGTTCATCCTCTGATTTTCTTTGAAGGCAACCTTGTCCTGGTCTATGACCAAGATAAGGATCCCCTGGGGGCATGCAAGTTCAAACCCATGTGGTTCAAACCTTTCATTGTGAAGGAGGTCTTAAAGAAGGGTGCTTATCGTCTGGTTGACTTTGAGGGAAATTCTTTGGCAGAGCCCAGAAATGGGCTCTACCTCAAGAAGCATTACTCGTAGGTTGGTCGCCTGGGTGAATTCTTGTACATATGTATAGTTCTTATACAGTTAGTTTTTTGTCTTTTTGTTTTATGGATGTGTCATTATTTATGTTATCTTTTTCACTGTGGAAGATGTCAAGTGAATCAGAGGTGTTCTTTGGGTTCGTGGAAAACGCTAGTCGAAACACTCAGAGGCTTGCTTCCACAACTTGGGTGATTTTCATGCCTCAAGGCCAGTTGTTATCTTTTGGAGGTATTTGTCTAGGTGATTCTACAAACAATGTCGTCAAGTACAACACAATGATAGAGTTGCTTCGTGACGCTTTGTCACATGGTATCTCTCACCTCCAGGTCTACTTAGATGCTAAACTGGTTGTGTCCTAGTTAAATGGGGTTTACCATGTTTATGGTCCTAATTTACACTGACGATTCCTTAGGGTACGTATCTTAGAACATTTCTTTGCTTACATTATGTATATCCATGTTCCTAGGAGATTAAATCAAATAAAAGATACTCTAGATAATTAAGTATTAGATTGACATATTGCACACACATAAAAAGAAGCACACACATACACATGTACATACATTTGTAAAAATGTGATCCATAAGACATAAAATATGTAAATATATATATATATATCTCGAAATGTGTCAGAGTACATAGGTGGGTGTGAACGACTCAAAAAACAATAATCCAGTATAAATCACGGGTCTTATGCCCTCAAAAATATACAAAAGAATGCCCTCGACACATACGAAGTCCATCCTATCTAAGCTTGGGGCCTATTGGCCCTGCTATAGTGAATGACGGTGTTTGTCAAATGGTGGAAGAGTTGGACCCAAGTCCATGGCACCCCCACTACATGAGGTTGCATCGATGGTGGGAGATTCTCGATCTCGGCCATGGGAACTGCACAAGTGAAAGTGGTGAGGTTCCACTCCACCCATCTCAAAACTCTCTTAGCCTCTCTGGCTGGAGGTCCCCCTCCGACTGCTAGTCCGCCAGATGCTATTGCTGGTACTACCTCTGGTCGAGGACGTTGCTTGGTCCTCGTGAAGTCTGCCGAGTGCATAGGTCCCACATATATACACAAAACAGGTACATAGTTGTCATATAATCTGATACACATAAAAATAATATATATAAAAGAAACTAAAAAATTAATAACTTTAAAAACACACGTACCCATCTCTCCTCACTCCTCTCCAGGAGGTACGGGCATGTATGGATCCCTAGAAAAGTTGATTTCGGCACATGGGTAGTCCTCTATTGCCAGAATCTGCCATGCCCACCAGTCAAAAAATGTTTTGTTGAACGCCTCTATGGTCCTTCCTCCCCCCTGTCATGGAAACAATGCTACCCATATACACACTTCTAGGAAGGAGGCCACATGTCCCTGCATTGTCTCTCGCAGACTAAGGTTGGGTACCCTCTCAAAGAAGAATGAGCATAGAACGGTACCAAACCCGAAGTTTTTTTTTCCTACGCTCACAGTACTCTATAAGCTGCCTCTTCATGCAAGTCAGCATGGTCATGCTCCAATAAAAAATGTGTGCGTCAAGGCATTGCATGGGACAATAAATGTGTGTCTGGGAAGCCTGGTGGACAGCCGTGGATCCAGTGATCTGCCCGATGAGCAATAAGATCACCTTCAATGATAGCTTGGTGATATTTCT
>JASDQU010322407.1:0-13044 GCA_032191745.1 Picea mariana | reverse complement strand
AAGAAGTTGGAATCTTCATGTTCTTGCTCATATCTCTCTTTATCTCTTGGGTCCATGGGTTCTTCTATTTGCCTTGAAGATTCCAACTTCTTCCTTTCATCATAGAATCATGGATGTAGATGGACAACCAAGGATACTTTAAGTATTCTTTTCGAAGAAGACTTCTTCTAGAGTCAAACTGAACACGTGATGCTTATCATGGCTGCTACTTTCAATTGGAACATGGAAATATACTTCATAATCCTCAATGGATCATATCATTTGGGATTATCTCCCTCCTAATCCTTGATTCATGCATGAATGCATGTTCTTCTTTTGGAATTCTGTAATCAACTCCCTCCATCTAAGAGAGTCCACACTTTTGTCTGCATCCGTATTGCCTTTTGCAAAGTGTCACAAGTCTTTTTCTAATTTCCTCTTGATTGCTGACTTCTTTCTGTTTTGACTTATTTTGGGTCTCTTTCAAGTTTGATTATTATTTTGGCTTATCTGGCAGTTGTTACTTATATAATAGCTTCCACAGGAATTGTTACCAAGGGTTGTCAATGTACTTCATCTTTTCATGTGTATTGCTTGACTTGTAGTCATTGTGATAGCAATCCTTATCTTGTTATTTTTCCATAGGTATTGTTTCACTTGAACATCTTATCTTCTAAGAAATAGATATGCAAGATATGTACATAAACTATGTAAACATGGTATGTACAAGAACTTTGAGGAATATTGTTACCTTGACTTAGAAGAAGAAGTTTGTTTTATCCTGCTTGGCCTTCTTTGAGGGTTCCCTTTCTTCGACAACTGATGCTTCGTCTATTTCCTTCCTTAAGCCAAACATCCTCTTATTCTTGAAATTCTTGAATTTTGTTGTGAAGGCTTGATCATCGTACATCAAGTCCAAAGTTCTTCAAATGTGAGATACTCCTTTCTTGTGTTCATGCTTGCGGAAAATGCATCCCATGTCTTGGGAAGGATGTTGAGTACTATATTTACTAGTTCCTTGAAATGATTTATTCAATATATTGTAGTTGATATCTTAACTGAGATATTCTCACAAAGTATGGTGTTATTCTTTCATCATCATTCATTTTTCATGGCACGAAGCTCATTCTCCAGACTCATTACTTGTCCAATGTTTCTGACCAAGAAGAGATTAGTTAGGGCATCATACATCTTCTTAGATGAGTCAATATGATAGATGTAGGGTAACAAGTGGTATTTTGCATAGTCCACTATGATACTCATGGAATTGATGTCATTATCCTTGAACTTCTTCATAACTGCAACATTATGAGGTTCCTTCTCTTTTCCTTCTCCAAACTGTGGTTCCACGGTCTTTCCTTTCACGATATCCAACACTTTATTCTTGGCAATGATGAGGTAAATCCTTATCTTCCATGCTCTGAAGTTAGAATCCCCTTCTAACTTGTTTTCTGACTTCATAGAGTAAGTCGTGACTTCTTTGACTTGGTCAACCTTTGACTTTGACCAAAAACTCAAATTTGACGTCTTAGCTTGTTGAGATTACAAGGAGGTGTGAAGGTTAGGGCACATTAGGATATCCAGAAATCAAGTCAATCTCTTCAATTAAGGTGCCTTAACAAGAGGGTTAGGGTTTTGTTGCTGCAACAAAAACTTTGACTGCAACTATAACTGGGAAAATCCTCCCAATATATCTTCCAGTGGTTAGACTTCTCGAAGATAGTGTGGACCCATAAACTATTAGAAACGTAGGTTTTCTCATTTAACCATAGCCAATATAGCAATATTTTCACCCAACCATAGGTCGAAGCCACCCCCGAGCACCTTAACCTTGACAGAGAGAATAATTTCGGAAGCAAACCCTAGATCCAAAATCAAATCAAGGTAGTATACCACTCTCTAGAGCTAGCTTACAAAGTAGAAAGTCCAAACCATAACCAAGAGAAAGTCCAAGCCTAAAACCAGAAATACTAGTTGCAGTAGCTACAACTGCAGCTACTCTCCAAACTTGTGCACTTACTAAATTTCTACAATTACGAGCTGTGTGTACAAATGAGCTCTAACATCCTGTATTTATAATGCTCTTTCTTAGATGTCTGAGCCGACTTCTCTTTCTGGAGGCTAAAGACTCAATATTAATTATTTTATGTGTCGACTTGTCTTCTAAGGTTATGTCCAAAGATTTAGGGTTTTTTCTTGCTTTCTGTTATATTCTTGTCATGGTTACACGTGGAGGTTAATACCTCCCGCAGCTACCATAATATCAACATATAGCTAGGTGGAGAAGGAGAAGGGTTGACGTCTGTGTAAAGACCAGCATGAAGGAAGCCCATTGTTTGCAGAGTTGCACCCACCCACCTAGAAGAGCTCACGTGATGGTGGTAAGTCGACCATCTGGAATTGGAGGATCTGCTAAGAAGGTTTCCCATGAATATTGCAGTAAGAGAGAGGACCACTGCTCGTCGACAGATCGTTAATTGATGATATTGTTGGTTGCTCTCATTGTTGTTGCGAGTAGACTACGGCTCGCTGACAGAAATAGATTACTCGACTTCCTAGAGAAATAGAAAGTTGTATTGAAGCGGATGCAAATCCGCCTATGGGGTTAATTATATTTGTTGCTATCGTGATTCGTTGCATACCCGTGTGGAAGATTGAAACTTGTGATTGGTGCATTTGATGCATGTTTCAAGTCGTGTAGGAGAGGATAATTTGTTGCCTGCTTCAAGTCGAAGTCGTGTAGGAGAGGAGAAGGGAGGTATCGTGGCTACCTCCCAGAGACAGAAACCTGCTTTTGTTGATGCAAAATTTGCCCACAGCGATGGCTCTCACACCGTCTAGTTTTTTCTGAGAGAATGTGAGTGAGTGGATGTGGAATTGTTCCATTGGTAAGGTTGTGGAAGAGGTGCATGCAACTAGTCCAACATGGACGAAAAGAATGTATGTGTAGTCTATGACCGTACAGTGCGAGTGTGAGATCTGCAAAGAAGTTTGTGTGTGGCTAGTGGAAGTTACAATTGTGTAGATGGTTTGGTGTGCTTGCCAAGAATATGTTGCATCAATTTTCTCCTTTGTTTGGTATGAGATCCCAAGCGTGGACTGGGTACTACCATGGAGTAAGAAATGTGGAGCTTCTCAATCTATGCTAGTTTGAACGGAAGCATCATAGTCTGGGCGGATTGACTTCTACGTGGAGTGGATTGATGCAAGTAAAATTGAAGCCTTAAACTGCTAGAAAAATAATTTGTGATTAAAATAAGTTTTTTGTAAAAGTGATGCCGTAGATAAAAGATCTTCCAGAGAAGAGAAGGTCTCATGGGTCAACAAAGGAGAATTAAACAGTTGCAAAGACAGTTGAAACAAATGCAAAGAAAGAATAAATAGGAAGAGTTATTATATTCTACATATCAGTATGATGTGTTTCCATCTGAGGTAGCAGTGTTTGATGAGCATAATGCAAATTGGATCTAATCAATGAAGAATTTGATGAAATATATGAACTAGTGATCCCAAATTTGCCATTCTTCTTAGGTATAAATTATGAACCTAGGGCCAATGAAAGGAAAATATTACTATGGTTAGTAGATTTATTTCATTATGATCATGAAGGTCGTATCAATTTCTATAATAAGAGAAGATGTGCAATAACATTACAACTTATTATATCAGCAGTGGATGAAAACATATTGTCTAGTATTTTTCGGTAATTTGGCGAAGTAAGTAGCCCAAAAATATTTTGGGATATTCTTGAAATGAAGTACAGTGTGAAGTGGAGTGAGAATGTTGAAGTTGATGAAGGTATTGTTGTTGAAAATGGTGATTGTGTTGACAGTCTCGTAACTGGAACGGAGACTGAAAATGACATTATTGAAGTTGCAATGATTAATGAAGAAAGTATGTCTGTAGATGATAGTTAAATAACATTTAGTGATTTGGTGAGTTCAACTGATATTGATAATGGAGATGAATGTATAACTGCTAATGAACCATTGGGTGAATCTTTAATAAATTTAGTTAAATATTATGATGAAAACTTTTCAAGTGAATGTTGGTTCCATATGTTGCAGGAGAAGAAACTCATACATGTTTTGTTAAGTGGAAATGTAACTATGCTTACAGATCAGGTGGATGCAACTACAATAGGGAAGAAAGATGAAGAAAGGAAAGCTCTCTTAGAAGAGAAAAATGAAAAGAACCAGTATGGTTTTTCCTATGATTGTAACAATTTTTTTGAGTGTGCAAGTTTACAAGACAACAATTCATTTTCAGTGGTGACTAATTATGAAGAAAACATAGAAGAAAATGAAGAAATTGGCGAAAAAAAATATTGAGTCAATTTTTATGGTGTGGAGTATTATTATGAATTGATGTTGCTAAAATCCATTGGGCAAGACATTGATGATTGTATCGAGAAAGGGAAGCAACCCACTTATGAGAAGTTGGAAGAATTTGTAAGAATTAAAGACAAACGCTTCCAAGAACCTGCAGAGGTGTTGAGGACAAAGAGCGATAGTCAACTGTCAAGTTCTAAAATGAAGAAGAACAAAGCCAAGATGATAGTGAAGCAGAACAGAGTCAAGATGAAACATATTTGGGGAAACAAACCAAGGAAGAAGCTCCATCTCCATCACTATCTGACAACAAGAAAGGTAAAGATGAAATTGTTAAAATCAAGTTGTAAGCCTACCTGAGACTAAGACCAGCAGGCATGTTACTTATGTTAGGCATTTGTATTGTAGACAATACTCTACTCTCCTTATGTTCGTGGGCACTCCCGTGAGGTAACACTCTAATACCATGATAAAATGGGAGAGTAGACACAAAATTTCTATTGAATTAATAAATCAATGAATATTTGTACAATAGTTTGTGACTCATTATCAAACAACCTCTTAAGAATAAGATCACACAACTCTCATAGAGATTAACTCTACTTCTTAATAGATTAGCAAACATATTAGATAAATATTTTCTAAGTTCATTATCATATAACGTGTCTCACACTTCTTTTACCTTTAATCTATAATCATTTATAAGTTTGATCTTATTCATTTTAGTCATAATAACTTTTTTTTAAAACAAATTTCTCAATGTACAATAAAATTACAAATACCTTCTATATATTTGTGTGCCATTAACTATTTTCCAAACATTTAAACCTTCCATCAAAATGTGAAACTTAAACATCAAATTCAGATTGTTAATAACATTTGATTTACTCTTCCCACTAATATATATTTAGTAAATTTGACATAGAAATATACAATTAACAGAAGATCTTATAGTGCGTATTTCAGTGACGTCTATATGGAGTGAACACCAATCTCAACAGCACACCAACTCAGATTCTAGACAACTTTCTAAATATATAAATATTTTGTCTATGATCTCTCATTCAAACCTGACATCTCACAACAACTAAGTATTCTTCATTAAGTCTAACAAGATTGACCGAGCTTCAACAATATTTAGCATACAACATCATCCCTGATCTAGTCACATCATGGTCGTTGACAAGGACAGGTCAAGGCCGGCTATCCTATCCAACCATGATCTGAAACTGTCTCAAGTATTCATCAAGCATCCAAATATCGAGAAAACCACGTGGTAAAAGTATCTGGTTGTTGGTAATTCATGGTAAAAAGGGAGTTTTGTTGAGGCTGTAATATTTACTTAGCAGTAAAGTATTTAATTTTATGTATGATAGGATATATATCAAATTTAAAACACTTTTAAATAGATAATAGATATCCAAAATAAATATCTAAAATTAAGTATATAAAACATTAAATACTTTACTTATATCATATTTAAAACATTTTTAAATAAACACATATCTAATATATAAAGTATTAAACACATAAACCATTAAATACTTTACTGTAAGATGTATATTTTTTACCACTTTAATAATGGCAATTGTTTGAATTGAAATTAATCCCATTCCAAATATATTTTGATATTTTGATTGTAATTCAAATATATATTAATAAATGTACAACTGTACAGGCTGCATTCATGAACACAGATAGACAGGAAAACGCTGAAGGGTTGATGACAATCGTTTGAGCTTGAATACTAACGTTAATCCCATCCCCAAAATCTTGATTGTGGCTCAAGCAGATGCTAATAAACGTACTGGCTAGATTCCATGAACACAGATCGACAGGAAAACGTTTACTTATTTCTGGATAGGAAGAGAAAGTAGAGAAACTAAAGACTTGGAGGAAAAGGATCATTCTGTATTTCTCCCTAAAATGTCCGTAGAAGAAGCTTTATTAAATAGTGTATTAGGAACTGAGAGGTCCAGGGGAGTAAATTGTCGGGGTCTAAAACTTTTATGTCGATTTGTGCCTCTCTAGAGATTCATTACCTTCATACAATTGGCAATATCTTAATCCCCATTCCAGATATTCCAGGTGGAAGTAACAATTATTTCCCTGCCAACCCAGGGGAGTGGGAGTATTCTAAACCTATTTTGTTTTTTAACATTTGTTGGTAACTATTATAAAAGAAAAATTAAAACATTTACATTAAACAAAAAAACAATCATAATCTATATTGCTTCATACCTTTGGCAATATCTTCATCCCCATTATAGATGGAAGTAACAATTATTTCCATGCAACCCAAGGGATTGGGAGTAGTTTAAACCTTTTTTGTTTTTTAACATTTGTTCTTAACTATTATAAAAAAAACTTAAAACATTTAGATTCAAAGAACCAACCATAATCCATATTGTTTCATACCTTTGGTAATATCTTAATCTCCATTCCAGATGGAAGTAACAATTCTTTCTATGCCAACCCAAGGGATTGGGAGTAGTCTAAACCTTTTTGTTTTTCAACATTTGATTGTAATTATTATAAAAAATAAAATAAACATTTAGATTAAAAGAAAAACACCCATAATCCATATTGTATTGCAAAAGTGTGGTAGATAATTTGTTAAATTGAAATTTAACATCATCATAAAAATATTTATGTTTTATAAACAATCATAACATATATACATTTTGAATGTATTTATTTAATAATAAATATTTTTTAATAAAAATATAAAAAAATATTGTAAAATTTATGTTTTATTAATTTTTTTAATTTTTTTTTTAAATAAATAAAAGATCTCAACAAATATATTCACAATACAATCAATTCAATCTCATATTTATATTAATAGGAGCCATTACCTCTTTATAATCACTTTATTAATACAAATACTATAATATATTGAAATTTATTAAAATTCTCTTCTTTATTATCTTTATATTGAAAGAAAATATACACATGAAAATAGAAAAGAAAAAGATAAGTTAACAGAGTAAAAGAAAAGATAATGAGCATAGTCCAACTTACACATATAAATCTATTAAGGGTGACTATTCTTTAAAGACCCATATACCTAAGTCTCTTAAATATTTCTATGGTGCAGTTTGTTAGATTGGGTAATTAGTTAAATAAATGATATCATGTTTTAATGAGGTTGACTTTTTTATCAACATTTGAGTGATGTTGACTTTCATGTCTTAATAATAATAATAATAATAATCTAATTTTAAGGTCACTATGAAGTTAGACATTAAATTGGTGTATGAAATTTCCTTGTTTGTGGGATAAGAGAAGCAAATAATATACTAAAAATATATTGGCTTATATAAAGGAGAATTATATTGGATTATTGATCAACCAAATAATGATGGTAAGAAACTAAATTTAAAAAACAAAATTATATTTTATTTTAAAAAAATAATAGTAATTAATTTTTTTCTATTAATAATTTAAAATATATTATCTTAAAAATAAATAAAAAGCAACAACACAACATAAAAAAACAATTTTATAAAAAATAATATGTATTAATAATAATGACTACCATTATCTTAACAAAAATGTTATACTTAATTATCTGGCTGATTATATATTATAGTCAAATTTTCACAACTTTTAACATATGATAAGTGTGTTTAAATTTTATTATTTTTTAAAATAAATTGATACATCTTGTTTAATCCTTGATTATAAGTGTAAAAATAAGTTATATATATATATATATATATATATATATATATATATATATATATATATATATATATATATATAAAACACAGTTTGAAAAAAGGTTAATCTTTCTCTTTACTCAAATATATGCCATATATATATATTGAATTGATCTAATTGAAAATAATTTTAGGTGATTAATTTTTTATAAAATACTATTCAAATATATTCATCAATATCAATCATAATGTGATGCAGGGATAATCAAGTTTAAAATTATGCCCTCTCAATTTTATTTTCTTAAAACAACTAATTTAAAAAAATTCTAATATGATTTTAAAATTTATTAATAATTAAAAGTTAACTACAATTTTTTTTTTAAAGTTAACTATAATTTTTTTTATTAGGTGCATAAATTAAAATAAATAATAATTATTAATTTAAAAATTCAAGTAAAAGCATTAAAACTTTAATTTGAGATTTTATATGAAGAAATTTGACCACATAAAAGCGTCAAAACCATATTCAATCTAAAGGATCAGATAAACAAGGTGCAACTCCCTATAAAGAAGATATTATAAAGTTTGGGTATTACGATGAGGTAGAAAACGTTAAAGTAGAGATCAATGAAGTTTTGGTATTAATTTTGAGATTGATGAAGTTTTGGTTACAAATTTTAATTATTGAAATTGAAAACCTAATTTTCATATAAAAAACAAAAAAACAAAACAAAACAAAAACATGTAAAAACAAATCTATTTTTCAAAAATTTATTTCAATAAACAACTTTATTTTTTAATTTTAAATAAATATAAACATACTATTTTTAAAACAAATATGAAAATAAAAAAATCATTTAAAATAACAACTTTTTTTTGGATATACTTCCACATATTTTTGTTTATAATGAAGAACAACTACTTCAAATATATATTCTTTGAAATACTTATTAATTATAATAAATTATTATGAAATAAAAAAATCTAACTCATAAAATTAATTATTATTTAAAAAATAAATCATAAAATGATAAAATAAGTGATAATTTCATTGGATCTACTTCTCATATATATTTAAAAGAGACAATATTTTATAAAAAAATTTAAATATATTTATGATTTTTTTTTTTTAAATTCAAATTGTGTTATATATAAAAAAAAATTGGATTTGGATTTTTGGCTTTTCTTGAAACATATTTTATTCCAAAAGTTACACTTAATTCCAATAATTTACCTTGATTTAATTACTATTTAAAAATCAAATCATAAAATAATAAAAATAGTTTCAATAACATAATTTATTCCAAAAGTTACACTTAATTCCAATAATTTATCTTGATTTAATTACTATTTAAAAATCAAATCATAAAATAATAAAAATAATTTTGATAATTAAAAATAAAAATTAAATCATTAAATAATAAAAATTAAATCATAAAGTAATAAAAATAATTTTAATAATAAAAATTAAATCATAAAATAATAAAAATAGTTTCAATAGTTCAAAAATAAATAATAATTTTATATGGATCTACATCTATATTTAAAAAGGAACAATACTTTATCAAAAATTTAAACATATTTTGTCTTTTGTTTTTTAAATAAACTCAAATTGTACTATATATAAAAAGAGATGCTCCTTTGAGATAGCACCCAATACGATTCTTGGATTTTGGAATTTTTTTAATTATAGTTTATTCCAAAGGTTGCATTTACAGAAAAAATAGTGCTTCTCAAGGAATTCAAATAATTTACCAATTCTGGTTTGTAAGAATATTTTTTTACAAACGGATTACAAAGGAAAATGGTGTTTTTAATGGAGCATAAAATTTGTTGAGAACATGATTTGATATTTTTTCTGTTTCTTTTTCTCTCAGCTCTTTGTGAGACTTATTGTTTCTAGTTAATGGGGTGAGTCTTTTTTAGGACATTTGCAAAAGAAAGAGAATTAGAATTTTCCTCACCCTCCAAATCATTAATGACCACCTCCTCCTCAATAGGAGCATTGGGAGCTCTCGAAACCCTTAATGGAGTCACATCTAAGATGGTTGATGTCATGGTATTTAGTGATAAATATGGATTCTTTATAAAACCCCCAAATATAAGCATGTCTCCAATATTTGAAACTGAATTTACTGATTTCTTTTGAACTTTAAATCAGGGGATCCGTTCTGAATTATCCTCAACGAGATCTTCGGGTTCCTCTTCCTGAGATTCCCAAAATTCTTGGATGGAGGCTAGGCCTCTTGATTTTTTGAACAACTTTTAGCAAAGTGCCCATACTCATGGAAATTGTTACATTTAAAATATACATGTTCATAATCAAGGGCTTGAAGGTGTCTCCAACCTTCTAAATTGATCTCAACCATTTATGGAAATCCCTTTTCAAAGTCCATTTCCACACATATTCTCACACATGTGAAGACATTATTTTTTGGACTCAAACCCATGAAATAAAGAGCTCTATCTGAAGATTAAATCTCTATCTTATGAATTTCCAAATAAAAACACATAAAAGTCATTCCCATAGGAACTCAAAAAACACGATTTGAAACAACCCAATTCTTAGAAACTCACTCTTGAACAATTCTTAGAAACTCATTCTTGAACCAATGAATTTACTTATTACTTTTCTCTCATTCAGATGAATGATGTTTTGTTTTGTCACAGTAAACCTCATATTTGTTGTATTTACAAATGCGGAAAAAAAATTATCACATAAGACAATCAATAATAATGCAGACAAGAAACAAAAAAATTTACGTGGTTCACCTAAACGTTGGGCTACATCCACCAAGCATAGATATCAGTTGTCTTATTATTTAGATCAAGGAGATTACAGCAGGCTCACACTCATCTCACACACCTGTTACACATCAAAATTACTCACTTCGATAGTGTTGCAAGTGTCATCATTACAAGTGTCGCAAGTGTCAAGCAAAGCATACTGCCATGATGCCTATGTCATACTTATAACGACATCAAAAAGACACTTGAAACAAATCAAACACTTGATTTGGAAGAAGAAGAATGGTTAAATGGATTTATGTACCTCTTGCCATTTGAAAGAACCATTGAATTTGGGTTTTTAGAGGAGAGCACTCCCATATACCTCTCTCAGGAGTGTTGGCACCCCCTATAGACTGTTAGAGAGCGTTATAACACTTCCTCTACCATTTTGAAGGAGCGCTACTACTTTTGGGAGTGTTGGTGCCCCCCTAAACCTTGCTAGGGAGCGTTATAACGCTCTGACACCCCTTTTGAGGGAGCGCTACCTATTATGGGCAGCAGTTGGTTTGTTGAGAAAAATGGGGGAAAGATATTTTCAATCTTGGAAGGCAGTTGGATTCGAATCCCTAGTCCAACCATGATCTTAGGGAAGATCCCTAACTGAAGGAGGAAAATCCTCAACTTACCCCAAAGATATCTCAAGTGGTTGAGCCTCTCTAAACCTATATAAGCAGGCTTTCTTATGGTGGAAAGGGGATCTAGATGGAGAATCATACCAAACTTATGATCTCATAAGTGATATTTGGAGAAGGGATGAGAAACATGAAACTTATGATCTCATAGGAAACACATAGTGAAGTGGAGGCTAATCAGCGAAGCTATTGTCATTCCGGTCATGGAGCTTTTGAGCAAGGGTTAGGCAAGGAGAACTTGACAAAACTGCTACATTCCATCTATGGTTGTAAGTAACGTTTTGTCCTCATTAATGTAATATGCTTGGCATGTTTCTTTCTAATTTGTGTTTGACATTACATGAATTTGTCTCTAAGTAGATAGGTATGCTTCGAACTAATCTTGATAGAATAGGAAGTGGTTGTACTTTGTTTGTCTACAGGGCTTATCGAGGAGCTCAAGATTGGAGTTCAACTCGGAGCGTGCAGGGACAAACACCGACAAAAGGTATGTCTTTCCTCCTTCCTCTTCATGAATTAGTTTTCATAGACCTAAAAGGAAGTCAGTGACCATGATAAGCACTTTCTGTCTTAGAGTTAAGAGTCTAGCTCTTTGAGGAAATCTACTTATCCGCGGGAAGATTTTCCTGCAACAGAAACTAGCGACTCCACTGGGGAATCGAATCGAAACTTTTGGTTTTGGTTTTTCCTCATAGACCTTGTCTTACCCTTTGTTTTATATATGCCTTGTTCACCCCCTATGTATGATTTCACTTGCTGATTCAATCCTCAATCCATCACATGCATCTTGATTGACAAAAATTTGACTGAGTTTTTGTTTTTTTTGACATTTTTCTGAGTTTTTTGAGCCTGGCGCCCATGTAAGCCCAGTGCCAACACTCCCTGGAGGCCTTAAAAATATCTTTATAACGCTCTGGTGTCCCTTACACCAGAGCGCCAGCCTCTCCTTAGTAAAAATACCTTCCAGAATTGTGTTTTCTGGAACTCAGTCTCTGTTTTTTTCCTTGTCCAGCTTCTTGATGCTTCATTACATCTTCCTAATGACCTTTGACCCTCTGTTTTCTGAGAAGTAGGCACTTTGATGTTCATATTTTGTGACCTTCTCCCTTATTTTGAGTTTTTACTCCTGTTGAGAACTTGGAATCAATCCACTGCATTTTTCTCTCTTGTCTAACTGAGCAGAAACTCTGGTGAAGGATATCAGAAGTCTGTGAATCTTCTCATTTGGTTCTTTAAGGTCACCTTGTCCAATCTCTTTCTTCTTCATTTTTCATTTTTGGTTTTCTTTCTCTTGTTTGATAGCAAGAGGGTGTGTTGTTTGTGCGAAATTTTCTCATACTTGTCTGAATCTCCTTGATCTGAAAGGGAAATTAGCAGGAGAAGTCTTTGCATTGAATTAATCATCATTCGCATACAAACGACAAAAGATACATTTTAGTGATTGGTTTGCATATTAGAAGGCGTTTTTGAAAATGTTTTAGCATTGCATTGGATTCGATTGAGAACCAATTGATTTGAGGACGTTTCATATTAGTGTTTGAAAGTGAAAACAACTCCTTCTCTTTCCCTCAAATGGGCGTTCATTGAAAAGAAACGATTGCTTATCATCTTTTATGCATCTTTTTGAGAATTGAGTCCTCATTCCAT
>JASDQU010322405.1:0-12765 GCA_032191745.1 Picea mariana | reverse complement strand
TCTGCATCCAGACTCCCTTCATAAGTTGGAATATCCATCTTTGTTTTCGAACTCATCCGAGCAATAGCCTTAATTAATCGCTCATTGGTTGCATCTTCTACTGGGATTTCTTCTTCTTCATGTCCAGCATTACCTTCGTCCTTGGATTCACTGATATCTCCTGCATCAACGTTTCACCTTTGTCTTATCTCCATGTCCTCCATTCTGGCATGAAGATTTCGCATTCCTCTCTCCACGTCTGGATTCTGCACTTGCCTACCTCTTTCTCTGGACAATTACCTTTCCTCCTCTGGATCGGGTGATTGTCTACCTCTTCTCCTTGGCGACATGGTGAATTCTCCTTTTCCTCTGCTACAGAAAGCAAAGCTCTGATAACACTTGACGTGTGTATCAGAGTGCTCTTTATCTCCTGCCTTTCTTGCCTAAAATATACAGACAAGAATTCTGCTCTGATACCACTTTGACGCAGGTGCGCCACCCATGCGGGCACGTTCGCTCTCACATAGGATCTTCTTCTTCTCGACCCGAAGATATCCAAGGTTCTTCTATTTCCCTATCAGGAAATCTGCTCCCACAGTTCTTTCGTGCGATCCCCCTTCCTTGATTTATCGGGAAATCGGAACTCGTGACTTCGCGAGTTCAAAGGTTGAACACTGCGTTCTCGGATCCCCGAGACCCGATGGTCAGTCAACTCGCTGACTTTTCCTTGAGGGATTTCTCTACTCGCAACCTTGTAGATTGAACTGTCGAACTTTCACCCTCCTATTCCGTGAATCCCCGAGATGCGATAATTCAACGAAACGTCGACTCCTATCCCCAGACAACGCATGTCTATCCATTGACCACGTGGGTCCCACCTTATGCTCTACCATGTGTCCACACAAACCTTGCTCTCAGCACTTTGCGACTCACGAATCCTAACGCCAACGCTTCAGGAGTTCTCACGGTGAGATCCCAAGGCTGGTGCCACCTGTATTCCACTCACACTCTACTATGGCCCACACTGCTCTCCAGCTGTCGGGATATCACCTTTCGCAATCTCACAATCCCCGTAGCCAAACTCTTGAACCTTTTCTTGCGAGGTCCCGAGACTCGATCCCACGCGCAGATCCAACGGTCCTCCTACGATCCGGATCCAACGGTTATCACCTTCTCGCTTCTCGCGTCCTCATGACTTTGAATACCCAATACTTGGGCTCTCACCCTGCGAACTCCCGAGTTTGTGAGATCTCTCGATCTCCTCCACCTGTCCTCCTCATATGGACGGCTCACATCCTCTCGCCACTTTGTGGCTTCACGACCTCGCGTCTCGTGACTTTTAACACCAAATACTTAGGCGTTCACCCTGCGAACTTCTGAGTTCAAGAGATATCTAGATCTCTGCCACCTGTCTTATACAGATGGATGGCTCCTGTCTTCTCACCACTTCGCTACTCACGACTTGAACTACCCAACACTTGGGTTCTCAACCGGCGAACTCCCGGGTTTGCGAGATCACCGATCTTTGCCACCTGTCCCCCTCAGATGGATGACTCCTATCCTTCTCACCACTTCACCACTCATGAAGCTAAAGGACTTCCCTTTTGGACCTCCAATGTCCAAGTCCCCGAGATGAGAGGATCTCCTTACATGCGTCCTCCACAACAAACGGCTCTGATCTTATCGGGATATCGCGTCTTGCAATATCGCTGCTTTTGATGCACAACTCTTGGGGCTTCAACTCGCAAGTCCTTGATATACGATACCACGTGTAGATCTGACGACTCCTATGATTCTGAATCAACGGCTCCGCCTCTCCTAAGATTCAAACTCTTCGGACCTTCACCCCGTAACCTCCTTGCACCTCTGCAAGATCTGACGATCCTCGAAACTTTGTGAAATCTCCTCAGAGGATTTCAAACGTCCATTCTTCCTTTTGTAACTCACGAAATGAAAAAGAGTTCTCCCCACGAGATTCCTTCGTTGCTTAGCCAACCTATGACGCTTCTCCCTGACTTAGAATCACACTTATCTACGCTGACCTTTAGCGACTCAGAGGCCTATCCTTCCTGAGCATTGCTAAACTTCTTCAACCCCAATGAGATTCTTTGCACGCACTCCTTGCGGAAAACCTGCGAACACTTCAACTGTTCGAGCTTCCTTCGACTCTGCATTATCCCACAGCAGCAGTCCTCCAAAGCTTCTGCTCAGATACACGACTGAGACTTTCTCCCTTAGCCTGCGCAGTCCTTGCACGGCTCGATGCCTAACTACACCTTCACGATGAATCAGAACAAAAGCTATCTCTCTGAGCCTTCTGTCAATGCACTCCCTTGCGGACGACTTCAACTGCACTCCTTACAGGAATCCTTGCTCAAGAAGAGAAATGATTGTAACTCATTCACTTCCTCTCAGACTTAAATCTCGACACATGAAATCATACACACATCATACAAACAAATGCATAACAGGGAGTAATATTCAGAGCATTTAACACACATACACCGAGAATAACACAACAACCATGAATCTGAATCAACTTCTTCTATTAATTCAAGATCTATACATGGGTGTTCTTCTACAGCTCTCTGCTATTCTCCTATACTCTAGACTCTTGTAACTCATGTTGCTAATGTTACAATGATACAAATGAGGGTGTCTATATCCGGTTTCCCTCCTGCGCTCTAGAACTTTCTAATCTAAGAATTCAATTCTATCTACCTGCAACTACCACTATAAATGCCTATGTCTATCTCAGACGAGAGCGTATGGCTCGAGGTCTGATTACATTCTTACCAAGGCGCCAAATTAAATGATCTCATTTATGTTCAGCGCATCAACTTCAAGGGAAAATTTAAAATTTCAAAAACTTGCGCTGGACGTCTTCCAGCTGTCTCCTGCTTCCACGTTGGTTTTGCTTGTCGTGAGGGATGCTCCTGCATCAAAACAAGACAAAATAAATTATTAATAGAGCTGTGGGAAGTGCTTGTAAACCCGTCGGGATGCTGAACAGGTCTGCTGGCAGCGGGTAAATACATGCATCATGCCAATACAACTTCGTCGGGGTACTGAACAGGCCTGCTGGCAGCGAAGTAATGTCAGGTTTATGAAAATTTGCAAAGAAGAAACCTCTTTAATGTCCTTTATTCTGATTTGGAAACTTCTTGGCAAGATATAGATGTCAAAGTGGGTTAAATGGAAACCCTGTCAAGGCTATGGATGCCTGTTGGCAGCAGTGGCTCTGTCAACAATATTGGAGATTTTATCTTTAATATCGTGACTCGCTGGTCTTAAGACTATTATCTGTTTTCATCTTTTAAAACATTGCTGGAATAATTGGTTAATGATGATGTTTATACGATTTTCTGTTTGTTGTTTTTGAGTTGGAATTATCTTTGCTGTCCTAATCTGAATTTGTTCTTTTGGCAGAGATAATTGCTTCTACCAGTGTGTCACCATTGTTGGCAGCCAATTCACATTTTTTTCATTGTCTTATAAGCTGCCTACACCAGTTTTTGCAAACCTTAATTTTTCGTCGCAATTCTCAAATAAACGACACTTTTATTTTTTGCGATATTTGCACACTTGCCTTCGTTTTTGTTTTCACGACTGTAAGCGTGAAAAATTGGTCTTTCAAAGTCACATTAAAATCATTATTGAATTGTAGTTATCCTTATTGTCGATATTCCCATTGCGTTTACATTTTACTTATCATTATGCAGTTGGCAAAAAACCCTTTTGATCTGCACTCATTTGACATTCTTGGATTGATTGTGTGATTTTGTTTCATTGAGTTTGTGATACATTGGGGATTGTGTTTACATGTTATTTGGTCAATCCACTTGGCACATTGGTATACATAAAACTCGTTGGTACATTGCTTAAACTCTTGGTATGAATCGTTCTATACAACGCATGGCACATAGTCAAAACATTGGTATCGGTTTCGATTTGTGTGTTTGGTTTTAAAACTATGGCATAACTTTAATTGCGTGAATGGTTTATCCACTTACCAAAGGTTTTGATTGATTGAAATGGCAAAGTTGTAACAATTATGCATTGTGATTTGAATAGTTGAAAGCACCGGTGGTTGTACCATTGGTAATGACTATTGTGCATGGCCAGCAAATAGCTCCACCACCTTCACACGATGTCATTAATGCCTTCCCTTATCCCTGTTTCACCTCTGCTACCATTGGTAATCCTTCAAGTGTTCTGCTCCTGTGTGTGCTTCATTCAAACCCTGGCTCATTCACCATGTGATCTTCTCCATGGCACCGGTGGTGTGAATTGAGTCGAATGGTAGTCAAGCCTTGCTACTATTCGATAATGCCCGGAAAGACTTAGAGGATAGCGGTTGGCTCACCTTTGTACAATGGTTTGAGGGTTTTAATCTATTTACTGCACAACAGTTCACCCTAAATTTTGATGGTTGTAGGGCCAAGGTAGGTGACATTCAACTTGAAATCAATGAAGATTTCATTAGCTCTGCCACTCGGTTAGTAGCCACAGGCCAGCGATGGTTCAAAAACTCTAAAGTTGAGGAGGTGCCATGGCCACTACTATTCATCTCATGAAAGGTCACATCCTGTGATAGAGGTATGCCCATTTCCATGCTTAAACCAAGATGGCATGATATTTTGATGGTGGTTAAACAATTTGTGACCTGTGAGGGTCGATATGGACTGGTTTTTCTTTATCACCTTCGACTGTTAATGAATTTTATGGGGTATCCATTGAATATGCCTTTTTATTTCCAGCGAAGTCTTTATAAAATGGATAAGAGGTTTAAAAGAGAAAAGGTCGATAGTAGCTTGTTCCACCACAGCCTAATCAGACTCATCGTTGTTCATCACTTAAATCTTCACGGTGATAGTTGGCGAGCTTTTATCTCTTGAAATGGTTTTGATGATACAGAGCCTGTCCAAATTGACAAGCCTGTGGTTAATGAAACTAAGGTCGGGCCACCCATGCCTTTCCATGACCTACTGCCCTCTCCTAAACCCTCGGCCAACCCTGATATCAACCTATCCGACGTTATAACTGAGAAGGTTGAGGCTATAAAAAGCCTGTGAGCAAAAAGGTTAAAGGTAACCCTACTATCGACGGCAAAGGTAAAAATAATGCTCGGCTTATCTCGAGAATGGCTAGGAATAAACCTAAACCTAGTGTTGAGCAGAAGCCCATAGTCCTTAGTGAAGACTCGGACTCTAACATAGAACGCTTCCTATCTAGTGAGTACCCTTACTCCCAAGGTCTTTGCTCCGAGCCACCCTATGACTTCATTTCTAATCTACCCCCTTGCCTAAGGAACAATCCTAGCTACCCTGGGATCAAGATTCCTAATGAAACCCTCGGCGATGCAACCAAACCCTCACCTACATTTTTGAAGCTCGGACAGTCATCATGTGACCAATGTAATGTGTGGTTGGAACGCTACTATACAGACGTTCCCTTATTACAGTCGAAAATCAAATCATTGCAAAATCAAGTTGCAGTATTGACAAGTGAAAGGGACAAGATTCAAGCAAATGATAGGAAGCAGAGAACCACTGGTTCCATCATATTTAGGAATGTTGAATCGGCTACAGCCTTCGTAAATTCTGAAATGTCATAATCAAGTTGTCTGCTCATCGTCCAGGTATGAATTTTGATATCAATTCCATTCTGTGAATTGCTAGATTAATATAATGAATTGAGTTTGGTTTTCAAATAGCTCTGTCTATTGTTCGAAATGACTCTGTTATAGCCATATCGAAAATGGTTATGTTGTTCATCCTGTACATTGTTTTCGTTTTGCTAAAATTAAATGAGGTTATGATTTGGTTAAATGATTTGGTCGTGCCCAGTTTAGCAATTGATTGGTTTTCATTTGTTTTGATTCGTTTGACTGTGGCTGTGAGTTAACGAAATCAATGGTTTGCTTTCACTTGGATTTTGTTTGTATCTGACCTGTACATGATATTTTTATGCTAAAATTAGAGCACGATCATGTTTTGATTTGGTATGATTTCGTTATGGTTGGATTATATCGGCTCTGACTTAGTTTGTATGCTATGATTTTGGAACGACTTCGTGAGTTTGAATTGATGTGATGTAATCTTCTAAATTAGGAATACAACTTTGATTGACTCCAATTTGGAAAGAATGACTCTGATTTGTATGGAAACGATATTCTCACTTAAGCCTGTGCAAAAGATATCTACACCCGAATCATGGAACTTCTTTGATTCATAATGACTATGTTAAACTCCAACTGTTCGATTCACTCTTGTCTTGATTGGATTGTTGCGTATCTTCAGTTACCATGATTGTTTTTATGAGTTGGATTCGTATCAAAAGTAGACTTGATGCTGCTCGGTTTGATTTTAATTTTCAAAACGACTTTGTTAACTCAGATCGACATATGTTATCTTTGTCAGATTCGGTTAATAGTTCTTATTGAAATGAATTCGACTAATAATTTCATTGAATGTTAATTAAATTTGTCTGCCCCAATTAGCAATAACAAATGAATGGACAAGTTCTACAGATCCTGTTATCAACCAATTGATTTCACTATGATTTCGGTTGTGATAATTTACACACCTGTTTTGATTTGAGTCGCTAATTACATGGATCGTTGGTTTATGATTTGAAAATGATCTTGTTGTTTCATATGGATTCGATTGTGTTTCCTATTGATGAGGTAGCATATACGATTACCTATGATTTGTTTAACTGTATCAATTTCAATTTGATATGAAAGGATTTCATTACTGTTCGATACAATTTTGTATACCTGAATTGGTAACGAATTAAACAGAGTGTAGATATCTAGTTTATCATTCGATTTAGTTTGTTCAAATTGCATACAAGTGTCGATTTGAATAAGGCTTTTAGCAATCAAATATCTTTTGATAGTTTGAATGTATTTTCAAAGATTTTAATTGATTTTAATGTTGATTCTGTGTCTGATTTAGACCAGCTACAGAATTGCAAGATTCCATAGCTAGTCTATAGAATTATATTTGTATCATTTTTATCAACAAAATATCCTCCTAACTTGTCCATTTTTTACCCTTTTCAGGTACATTCGAATTGCATTGGGCATGTTGTGACAGTCTAGGAGATATTTGTGTGATACAGTTTTATTTTAGGTTCCTAGTTTAGTCAGACTTGGGATATTTTCCCAGATTTATGTAAACAGTTTTGATAACTTCCACAGGGATGTTTTACCCTATGGGAGGTCTTTAAAACTTATTATTTTGTGTAATAAGGAGCATCCTCACTTGTGGGAGAACCAGGCTATGGATTTCTAATACAAACTGAGACGAGAGTTGATGTTATTGCTACAACTTTCGCTTTCAATATATCAATCTTTTGTTTCAAGTTTATGCATGTCGTTTGCAGTTGATTATAGACTACTTTAGCTATCATAATCTATTGTAGCAATTACTGATGTGTTATCCATATCTGATTTCTTTCATTACTTAAAAATACAACAATTACTTTGTTTCAGTTAATGAATCACAGATTTCTCTTCTTCGTTAATTGAATCAGTTCGTATAGATCTTTGCATACAGGTTTATCTAACTGTGAAGATTTATAAATCATAAGATTGTTGTAATTTTTATGTCTTGTCTGTCCTGTAATCATATTTGAAGAGCACTGTAGATTATTGTTTACGACAAGCTTCTGGATAATTCGGTGCGGGTTTCCTCCCTCCAATCAGCTAAGACAATCATTACATATAGGATAAACTTGGAGCATTTCTCCCGGTCAGTTTGTTATTTATTTGTTTGGTTAATTTGTTAGTGTAATATTAGTAGTTTAGTTAGATAAATATATTAGTTTAGATTTGTAGTTAGAATTAGTATTTTAGTTGTTTAGTTTAGTTAGTTTTTGTTTTATTTCTTTTTCATAAAATTATAAAATCAACAAAAAATATCTCTCTCTATCTTAGGACAGAATACAAATGAGTTTTTCAGGTTTTCATTCAAATCTGTAAATTGTGAATATTGTACATTTTGTGAATAAGATTTATTTATGTTAGTAGTTAGATGTTCAATTTTTTAGATGTTAGTATAGTAGTATATAGTAGATTGTATATATAGAATAGTTAATTTTGTTTTATTTTGTTTTAATAGTTATTTTTAGTCAGATTAGTTTAGTTTGTTTTAATAGTTATTTTTGTTAGATTAGTTAGTTTAGAGTAGTTTTCTTTTTGTTTTCTTAGGACCTTAGATCGGTTAACGGAGCCGCTAAACCTATTAGGGTGGTTCATCCCAAATGGCTTGGGTTATTAGACAACCCTGGACCGGTTCCACTCTCCTAGTTGATGGACGGTCAATTTCGCTCGTCAACACTCCCGAAATATGTCCTTGAATTCTTTGAGTACTTCGTGGTCTTCCAGATTCAAGACTTCATCTCAGGATGCTTCTTCCACCTGAGCTGCAAATAATTGACAGCCTTTCCGGTAACATTTCTTCAGCTACATGGCTGAGATTTCCCCCAGAGCCATGGCTCTGGGAATTCCTTGGATTGTTACCTGATTTCCCTCCTCGTTCAGGCATGTAAACCTCTTGTTACAGCAATCCAGAAGGGCATGGTGCTGGTCCAACCAGTTCATCCCAATTAAGCAATCGTATGAGCCTAAAGGCAGAATGTTCAATTCTGCCTTAGTTCTCATTCCTTTCATGTCCACTGAACAAGACTTAACCAATTCAGTGACCTTCCTCTTGGTCCCTGTGGGCAACTGCACTAACCAAGATTTCTCATGTTTGCTTCTCGTTAGATGCAAACTTTCGACCACTCTAGGATCTACATAACTATGGCTAGCCCCTTAATCAATTAAAATAACAAGTGGTTGGTTGTTGATCGTACCTTCCACCTCAATCATGTGTGATTGAAATTCTACTTGCTTATTGTCCAGGGCTGCGTAGATCCTAGGCATTATGCTGCCCATATCCTCCACTATTTCAGCTTTCTGAATAGTATGTATAGTTATCGCTTTACCATTTTTATGGGGACAATATTTGTACTTGTGGTTTCCTTGACATCCCCAACACTAAATGGGCATCAGTCTCTATCTTTGTGCTCCCTCTTCAGTCATTATTGGCTCTCTAAATGATGGTTTCCCTTGAAGACTGTTTCTGAGGAAGGAAGGCTTGTTTCTCTTCTACCTCCATTCCTTCTTAAACCTCCTCTGATCATTCCAAACCTTCCTAAGGATGGGCCTTTCTCCTTACTGTTCATACAAGCATTTTTCCTTTCTGATGGTTTCTTCCATGGTATTAGGATCGTCATATTGAATCTTGTCACTCATGGAAGGTGGCATTCCACTCAGATATCTCTGAATTTTAACAGCCTCGTCTTTGATGAATGGAACATACTTCAGTAGTTCCAGAAAATTTCGTTCATACTCATCAATGGTCATACTTCCCAACTTGAGTTCGAAGAACTCCTTCATCTTTCTATCATAGTATCTTTTAGTCAGGTATTTCTTCTCGAAATACCTCTTAAATTCCCTCCAAGTGACCTCTTTCTCTATGATGTGTTGCACCTGCACAAACTGATCCCACCACATGGATGCTTTTCCTTTTAGTTGGTACATTGCAATTCTTCCTTCTGCATGGGCGGAATAATTCTGTAGTTGGAAGTATTTCTTCATGCCAAGCAACCAAGTCTCGGCATCTTCCTCCTTCTTATGTTCTCCATCAAATGTTGGAGGCTTAATCTTGTTCATCTCTCCCTTCAATTCCTCCTTTCCATATTTTCGATGTTTTCTGGTAGGGGATGGGCTTGAACTACTGTGTGTCTTCCTGTCAGAATGTCTTTGGGAGCGACTAAGATGTCGGCTACCACTCCTCGACCTACTTCTTCTCCTATTGGTTCTGCGACTCTCCTTCGTACTTGAGTCTTTTCCCTTCTCGAGTTTCTTCTCTATTCTTTCCAGGCTCTTCAAAAATTTTAAGTTTAGTTCACCCTGCCGATCCCTAACTTTCATAAGCTTTCGGCTATCAGCTCGGCGAGCCTTGGCCTCTCTTTGCAATCCTTCAATGATTTTCATTATGTGTCCTTCCTTATCCTTTTCTTTTCCATGCCCATTGGAGTTCGATCCTTCCAATCCCATATTAACATCCTTTCCTTCCCGTTCGTATCTTGTTTCGGGGGTAATCTGCACCTTTCCCCACTCCATACTCGTTGTTGTTTAACTGGAGTCTTGACCTCCGTTGAACTCTGCACATGCACTGTGCAATTAAATTCAAAGTTTGTCAGGCCATTAATCCTTCTGGAACAATTCATAACATTTATAAGCCAATACGAACAAGAACGAAAGACATTTTGATTCAAATAAGTTTTCTGAGTTCTCGTTCGGCTCTGCAATTTCAGGACTTCATTTTTTTTTTGGATTTTCGAAGCTTTCATTTTCGACATTTCGGGACTTTTGGGACTTCAGGTTTCGGTCCACGAAGATCCAACAGTTAAATATTCATAACCAGAGTCACCCTTTTTGCAACTTGCGATCTCGCGAGTTCGTGAGTTAAAGACCCTCGACTCATTTCCTCTAACCACCGATACCCGAGATGCGACACGGGTATGGCTCCCTCCTCGCTAGTCTGTTCTACGCATGACCATAGTCTAGGGCTAAGTGCTAGCACTCTTTGCTACTCGCACCTTCGTGAGTTGTGGCGTCCAACCCTGGTACCTCCCTTTCATGAAACCCAGAGAAGCGATGTTGACTTTTCTCCTCTCGTTCTCGCTACCTCGTGACTTCGCGAGTTCCAATGTCGAGCTCCCATGCCCTTATCTTGCGATCCTTGAAATCGTGAATTACTTTATTCTTCGGGCCCACAGCACAGCTGTCTCCCTTCACCACCATGGCATGTGGTATGTTCAGGAGGGTCCACGTCGCTTTTAACGACATCATCAGGTCCCACCACTCTCGCCTGTCTTCTAGACTCACTGGCACATGGTACGCATTCATGCGTCCAAGTCCAATCCAAGCATGGAATCCAACGGTCAGATTCCCTCCTCAGATCAACGGCATAGATATTTTTTCATTTCGGGGTTTCGGGTGTCAGAGATTCGTGCATCCACACATCTTGCACTTCCATTTGCCAAAATCCCGAAATCGCTAAAGGTAGAACAACAAGGGGCTCCGGAATGAAACCTCAGCGGTAGATCTGGGCAATTAGACTCTGGTCGTCCAGATCTTCTCGTTACTTACCTTAATGCACATTCATTCCCCGGCTTAAAGCTGACATCTCTTCCTCTCATCTAACGATCGCTACAGACCCTGAGATTCCCCGAAGGAATCTCATCCGTTCATTGGGACTTAGCCACATGCTAACATCTTGACATTATGGGTCGGAATTTATCAAGGCAAGAGCCCAAGTTCTTGTCAATGGAACTCCTAAATCCCCAATCCCCGATTTCCCGAAATGGGTAATCTCTCAACACATGGCCCTCTCAAATCGAATGATCCACAATTGCTCCGGGGTTTCCACCATGGAAAGTCTCGATCCCTTGTTACCAGGACTCCCGATATCGCGATTCCTGATTTCCCAAAATGGGAAATCTCACGACACGTGGCCTCCGTCATTCGGACGGTCTAGATATATTTCAATCTTTTTCCCCTATTGATTGGGTTTTTAACCCTCAGATATCTCCTGATAGATCCAACAACTGTTCGGTTTTCCAGCCGAGATCTGATGGCTCAAACGGTTCCTAACTAACTCAGGATTTCACGTATCACGATTTCCACACTCCTGTGCAATTCCAAAGGTATTTAAACCCCGTGCACACTTTCCAGATCTAACGGTCATGAGGGTTCACCTTTCCCCCCAAACAGATCCTAAAGCTCCCACACTTACGGTGCGGATTTCTCTCTCCTTGTGGATTTATACCACACTGGCTGCGGTTTCATAACGCCGCTATACCTCCCGAGCTTAAAAACTCGTCAAGTAACTACTTGACACTTTGGAGCAAACCAGGGTCCGAAATTGACCTTCCAGACCCAATTTCCTTCGCATCCTTGGTACAAAGACCACTCCACTAGCCCATCTAGGCTCAGTGTCGAAACCTTGGGATCTGATACCAAACTGTAGCGCACCTTTTATGCTACTTTGTTTAATTGCTAATAAAAGAGGACTATAACACCACTTTGTACAAATGTTATACAATCCACATGCATTTAAACAAATAAACACATTCAAGCTCAGAGTAAACATATTATCTACTGCTATAATTAACAATCCATGGTGTTTCATACTAACTCATATACACAGTGGAAATCATGATAACATAAGCAGTAGAGTCATGCAAAACATGATTAAAACATAATCAGGTACTTATCTTTGAAACAGTGGCAGTTCCACCAACCAATTGCAGGCCTTCCACGAACCTCCCAACCATAGACCGCACTTCTCATCAGCTCAATAGTGGGTCACCCCCAAGCTAGGACTAAGCTCCACCCCAAGACAATGAATCCTAGGCTAGGTTGAGGTTACAGGGAAAACAACACATACAATCTGGAAGGGTTCTTCCCAAGATGCCATCTTACGCCCACTACTATCAGACTCTCATTCCCCACATGCCTGTTCCGCCTGGGAGTATATATCTTCACAAGCACATTCCATTGGTGCTAACCTCCCTCTCTGGGTCTCAGAAACAGGCCAGATCATGAAGTCTCAGAGCCTGAAGCTGGTGTTGGACACTCTCTAGAGGGAACCACTTCCCAACAAACTCTCTCACCTGGAAGGAGTTGCTCGCAGGCCTGACAACCTACCTCTTCTAACCACA
>JASDQU010322403.1:13144-26149 GCA_032191745.1 Picea mariana | reverse complement strand
ACCTCGATATCGAAAAAACTTCATTTAGGCCCTCAAAATGGCCCCAGAAGTGAAAACCTGCTAAAAATAGTAAATTGCCAAAATGGCCAGAAAACTGTTTTGAGCCATTTGGAAAAGGTGGGTGGCCCCCGATATCCACCTGGATCACCCTTTGATTTATCCAACTAGAATTTGGTGATTTCTTTGGCTAGATTATCTGACAAAATATTTGCCTAGTTGAAAGAGTATCCCTCGGCCACCTCGTGCATAATGGACACCTATTCCACCAGGAAATGAGTGGGGCTCTTCTTCCTGAATATTTTGCATAGAATCATAGCTACATAGATCATGTGGGTATCCAACGATGATGTGGCATACACACCATGACCATCGACTATGAATTTCTCTGGGTGCCCCCACCAGGACTTGATTATATCATGGTATCTTTTATCATATTGTAAACACTCTTGTTTCTCAAATTCCAGCATGAATGCAGTGTTGTAATTATATTTAAAATTGGGGAATATCTTATACATTAATTGTATGTGTTCTGGTCTAAAATACCCGACATCAACCTTTTGTGAGTTGAAACTTCTCCTGATTTGGATGTCGACGTTTCCCAGGGCCCAACCTATCATGTCGTTATATGACATGAGTCTCGATCACATAGCTATTTTGTGTATCTTTGACTAAGCTATATCCATGATTTTAGTTTCATGTGTTTCTCTCACTTCACGGCCTGAATCCTCTGGGCAATTTATAAGCTCATACTCTAGAATATCGAACACCTGTGTCCAAGATTTCACAGTGTCAATGGCTCTTAGTGAGGTATCTGACAAAACGTCTTCATTCGGATTTGCACCTTCACCAGATGCTTTATCCATCTTTTGTGGTTCTATGATATCGATAAAATCAGAATGAGATTCCTTGTTATAGGGGAATGCGTGAGCTTCTCAGTTGGAAAAAACTTACAATTATGTGAAGATGAAAACAAAATTCAAAATCAAGCACTCTTATTCACCTGAGGTGTATTTATTCGAGAATACCTTTACTGACGACAAATTTATTTTCCTTAATGAGAAAATTTAGCTGGTGATCCACAATATATGTTTAAATCATTACCGTTGATTTTTTATTAATGCTATTAATATTGGCGGTCCGCGATTGAGAGTTTTGGATGAAACAGATTTGAAATTTCCCGAATCGTAAATTCACGAAAGGTCAATTAAAGGATAATCTCTTTTAAAACATTAATTAATCATGTTTAACTTTAAGTGCCTTCTGGTATTCATACTTAGGGATTTTTAAAAATAGCTCGAGATGGGATCCCCAAAACCCGAAATTGTGAAATTATTAATTATCCAATAATTGTTTTTTTTTAAGTTTTAATTAATCCTGTTTAAGTTCTGTCACTTCAAAAACTCGGACTTCGAAGATTTTAGGATATGATGAATGGAAAATGTCTCAACTTCGAAGCTTGAATTTGTTAATTATCTTTCAACCAAGCTTAATTGAATTAATTAAGAGTTAATATTTCATATTTTTAATGCTTTGTGCATCTGCGAGTTAGCTCTTTGTTCTATTTTCAAAAATYCGTCCCCGTAGTTACGTGTCAAAGATGACATCATTTTAGATGATGTGTCAAGACCAGGGGGTGCCATGTGTTACTTCAAATCATATGAAACTTCATATGAAAACCTCGGGAGTAATTGTCACATGTCGACCCAGGGAAGACTCAAAAKATACATGTGTTATATGACTTGTGTCCTTTAAAGATTTATGAAAAAGTGATAACGAACACTTTTGGGTTTTGGGAATTTAATTGTGAATACCTATCAAAACGCCCGAAGMGGGAAGCTTCGAAGAAACCTTTAGTAATTTGACTCTTTAACAATGAGGCAGCTCCAAAACTCTRAGGAAAAGGGGATCATTCAATTCAAAGGGGGGAACTTCATGCATGCCTTATGACCAGAAATAAATTTAGTTTAGATTTCAAAATTTGATTTCTAAGTTGCCACTTTGGGAAAGATGAAGTTGAGAAAGTAAAGCTAAAATTTTAAGATTATATATGTTCCAACATAGGGTATGGTGGGTAAGACCATGACTCAACCGACCATGGGAATTCCATCCTCTTCTATGGTTGATGATATTCAGGTTGGCACATCACATGTATTACATGTTTCAAAATTTAAAACTACAATTTAATTTGTTAAAATCATTTAAATTTAATTTTCAAATGTACAAATTTGAAATGCGTTATAGGGAAATGTGGAGAAGAGAGTGTGGGAGATTGGGATTGAGGAGGGTGCATCCATACCTGAGAATGATGCATCTATTCAGGATGATGCTTAATTAAATGTATGTACATTGCACATTAGTGAGTTTTAGTTTGTTTTGATGCTGGGCCATTTATATATGTGTTTAATCTTTTTTTTTTTTTTTTAATATATGTCTGGTGGAATCAACAACTAGTTGGGCATGTACTCACGTTACACGTGGTCATGTTATCCAACTGATACCACTATAAAATCCAGGTGTGCCCACGATGCCCCTTACACGACACATAGGATAAGTCAGGGGGATTTTAACTCAGAACCACATGGAACTTCATATCACTTCATATTCACGACACCTGCCAATTGAGCTGCCCCCTGGGGGGCTATAAGTGTTCAATATTATTTGTGTTGAATATGCATATTTTTTTTTAGTTTCTTCAAATTTGTGTTTGATCAAATTTTTAATTAAGACTATCCTATTCAAAGAATGGTTACTCAAGTATTGTCTATATAACTTCTCAACTCTTTGATCAATCATTTTGAAATATATAGAACTCCTATATAAGCTTATCGTCGTCTAAAATGGTACATTCAATCTTATTTATGTTTAGATAATGATGCAAACCTAATTATGAAATCTAGCATTTGATTATATGAGAAAAAAATATAGATCTCCAACATCAAAAAGAGGGAAGATTCTAAATTCACTTGGATACTGATCTTATTTAATATTAGATCAGGATTCAGCCTGAACTATTCTAGATTTAAAAATATGATTACATGATCTTATTCATGATCTTATTTATACATGTTTAAACTTTAGATCATGATGCAGTCAATTTTGAAATTGAGAATTTCATTATTTGAGAACAAACTCTATCCCACATCAAAAAAGGGGAAGATTCCAAATTTTCTTCGATTGCATTTCTTTCCTTCTTGTCCAAGAATGGTGTAATATGGAGATGTGTTTTTTGCATACGACGAATTGAATTCCACTATTCCATCTATTCCACTACAGAATGAGAGATAAGTATTTTCCTTGAAGAATGGATAAGTATTTTCCTTGAACAATGGCTTAATATGGAGATTTGTGAACTTTTTGAATGTACACAAGAGAATTTACAAGCACACAACTTTTCTCTTTAAAAATTTGCTAGATATGATCTTACTTTGTTTAGATCATGTAGGCAATGTTGAAAAAACATTTGTTTATAAAACAAAATTAAAGATTTATGCAAAGAATGGATTAATATGGAGAGTAACTATTTTGGAAGTGATAATATTTAGTGAGAGCAATAATCTTAGATTTGTGGAACTCTGGTTGGGTATGTTATTCTTTCTCACATGGTTATGTTAATCTTGATGATCTGCTTGGGTATGTTATTTTTTCGCATTGTTATTTAATAAAGTTAAATATCCTTAAAATATTTGCTAATAAAGTATATGCTAGTATGTGTTATTGGTTTTTCTTTTTATTGTTGCAGTGATGTTTAAATTATTGGTAGAAAAGAAGCACATGGATTTTGGAAGATCAAATTGTTGAATCTTAGATCTGCGGAACTCTGGTTGGGTATGTTATTCTTGCTCACATGGTTATTTTAATATTGATGATCTTCTTGGGTATGTTATTCTTTCTCGTTGTTATTTATTAAAGTTAAATATCTTTAAAATATTTGCTAATAAAATATATGCTAACATGTGTTATTGGTTTTTCTTTTTATTGTTACAATGATGTTTAAATTATCAGTAGAAAAGGAGCACATGGATTTCGAAAGAGGAAACTTCAACAATTTTGGTATGTCAATTTTTATTTAATCACAATTTGTTTTATTTATCTAAAATGGTATGTGTACATTTTATTTAAAATTTGTAGATATATTTTATTTAAAATTTTTAAATTTTAAATTTGAAAAATGTTTTATTTTTTTTCAGGTATGAAGAGATATATCTCAGCGATGGTTTAGAGTTGAAGTTTGGAGAGAAATGTTAATTGTCTTCTAGTTTTTATTAGTTTTTGTTAATTTTGAGACCAACACCACGTAATGGTGATATCATATTTAGATATTGACATGAATATTGATCATACATAGATTATATTATTACCCTATATAAGTTGATGGGTATGTAGAGGCATGATGTTATGACATTACATTAATGTAATGTAATTTATATATGGAAATCACTCATTACTAAGAAGTGATTGGATTCATGTTATGCATAAGAKATCATGGGTTAGTAACTCCATATTGAACACAAAAACTTACCTTATTTGATTTATTATGAATATMCAATGCCATTTGAGTTAACATGTCATATGATTTTCCTTGGCGCTTGTGTGCATGCCAAATTGGCATGCACATAATTCACATGGTTGTTGTTCATGCCAATTTGGCATGCACATAATCCCTATGGCTGCTATGCATGCCAATTTGGAATGCACATAAATGTTGGGAACAGTTYTGTGCATGCTCCAACAGTTCTATGCATGCCAAATTAGCATGCACAACAACCATAGGGCTTGTATGAAACTATGGTTTAAAWGGATTGGTAGTCATGGGAGACTAATATCATATGAACTTATATAAGATAAAAATAATAATAATAATATATACTTATATTATTACCCTATATAAATTGATGGGTATGTACATGCATGATGTTATAACTAGAGATTAGTGTAATGTAATCTATATATGGAAATCACTCATTACTAAGAAATGATTGGACTCATCTTATGCATAAGAGATCATGGGTTAGTAACTCCATATTGAACACAAAATATTACCTTATTTGATTCATTACTAGTATAGTGTATTAATTATGAATATTCAATGCCATTTGAGTTAACATGTCATATGCTTTTCCTTGGGGATTCCGTGCATGCCAAATTGGCATGCACAGAACTATGGTTTAAAAGGATTGGTAATCATGGGAGACTAATATCATATGAACTGATATAATCTAATAATAATAATAATAATATAAAATTATATTATTACATTATATAAGTTGATGGGTATGTATAGGCATGATGTTATGACTAGACATTAGTGTAATGTAATTTATATATGGAAAGCACTCATTACTAAGTAGTGATTGGATTCATCTTATGCATAAGAGATCATGAGTTAATAACTCCATATTGAACACAAAAATTACCTTATTTGATTCATTACTAGTATAGTGTATTCATTATGAATATCCAATGCCATTTGAGTTAACATGTCATATGTTTTTCCTTGGGGCTTCTGTGCATGCCAAATTGGCATGCACAACAACTATAGGGTTGTTGTGCATGCCAATATGGCATGCACAGAAGCCCCGTGGATGTTGTGCATGCCAATTTGGCATGCACAGAGCTGTTGGGGCATGCACATAACTGTTGGGAAGTGGGCATGCACACAATTGTTGGCATGCACATAATTTTTGGGAAGTGGGAACTATTGGGGCAYGCACATAACATGTAATATGATTTTCCTTAGGGTTGTTGTGGCATGCACAAAACTGTTGGGAAGTGGTGTAACAGGATTGGCACAAAACTGTGCCATTTATATTCATGACAATCTGATACAACACCAATTGAACAAATGTCCTTTTAATGAAAGAGCTATATCCACTCAGAAATAYTTTTCATRCATAGAACTCTGAGCTTCTTTCTTGACAAAACMTTATTTCTATAAAGAATTTCATTTTGGATTTCATCCCAAATTGGGATGGWACTTCATTGRCAGTTGTAAATTGTTTTAAGATAYCATGTTAAATACGTTGTAATGTTATTCAATMTCTCCTTTTGGTGATGTATTTAGTGTCAGTAAAATGATATTTTTAGTGGTGATTATTATCAGTGCGGAATTTATGTATATCTAAAGAGTGTAATTAGATTTAATGGGATCTGTTTTGTGCTTCCTTTTACTGAAAATAGGCAGTTAAAGGTTCCTAGAGAGCTCTATGCTTGAGAATTATTGAAGGTTTATTGTAACATGTTTAAATATTAATGAAGTGGTTTATCTTTGACATTAAATGTTTTCGGTATATATAATAAGTGTTTTACCACCATAAATCTTGGTGCTCTTCTTTCTTGTGTTTTCTTATTTTCACTTGCTTATGAAAAAAGATAATGGTGAATGTTCATAGAAAATTAGATGAATATTGATAAATGATTGTTTCCCTTGTATTTTCTTCTTATGATTTTCTTATGTTAATGGTGCCTCTTCATAGAAGACTAAAGGAATATTGATAACTGTTTTTTTCACTTAAAATAAACAGCTGAGTGGTTCTTCAATATAGGTGCCTATGTTGTTTTGTAGGTAATATTTAATTTATTCCTCATCCATCATGTGAAGTGGTATTCTCACTATAGAGGTTCATGGAGAAAGTTATGGCTCTAGGGTCAAGGGTTTGGCTTCTCCCCAAAAGAAGAGTCACATCGATTAGTTGGTTAAGTTACTTAAACCTGTCATTCTATTGTTGCATTTTTGTAAGACACTATGATTGAAGGGGACAAATCTACTTGCATATTGTTGCCTTTTCTAAAAAAAATTGGTGTTTCTATGCTCTTGATTTTGTAGGGAAATTAGGCTGACTATTCACATATTGGAATTAGTGTTGGCTAATGAACTTGGGTAATTGGACTAAATTAGATTACTTGGACTAGTGGTTGATGCATTTTTTATTATTTATGGTGAAATTGTTTAATTGCATGATATAACTAAAAAAATGTTACATCCTAACTTAACTATATATTGCATTCTTTTAATTACACTAGAAAGGAAAAACCATATAAGGAAAAATCATATAAATTGTTGTCATGAAATATAGCAAAGCTTTCATATATTCATAACAATGTTTTTATTACAAAATAGTTTTCTTTTACAATAAGATAAATTACAATCGTGGAGTAAGTGGGGACAATGGGGTGACAACCACTCCCTTAGGGAGATGAGAAAAGGAAAGAACAAATGAATTTCCCTTATTCAAGGAATGGGGAAAACAATAATGAAATCAAAGATAAAAGGGAATGCACACATCGGTCACCTTAAGCGGTTATGTAATCAACATAGTTGATCCAAAAGAGAAGGCTACAATGTGAAAAATAAACAAGAGATATACATAGAAGAGAAAAATGTTATCCAAGGCTACAGGGAAGGAATAAACTACCTCTCAACTAGTGACAAGGGATACAAAAAGGTAGGAAAAAAATGAGAGGATTATTTGAATGGGTAGGAGATAAATAAGGAGGATGGAATATTTCCCTAAATGTGGCAGAAAAAGGGATAGAATATAGATGTACCCTGAAAAAAGAGAGAACAGGATGCACAAAAGGATCAAGTGGGAGTACAATGATAAGAGRAGAGGAGGATTAAAACATAATTATGGAATGGAGGAGGCCTAATAAGAGATATATTTTGAAGGAAATGATCTAGATACACTACTAGGAGAGAGGGAATTCAAGGGTGAAGGAGAGAGTCAAGGAGGCCAGAGAAGGGAAGTATGCATGGAAGAGGCTTTGGATGTCATCTGGTCTTCAAAATTAAAAAATATAGTTGATGGACAGGTATCTATCATCATAATTTAAAGTTTAATATTAATCGAGGTTATGCTGATACTCATGGAAGAAGGTAGATAATTTGGAGGCACATAGATGATACACTAGAACTAGGCATGATTGCTTCCAAGTCTCCATGTGGGTAAGCTCCAAACCATGCAAAATATTTTAAGAATTGATCCCACTAATTTAGGTTTGTAGGTTTCCACTAAGTCAAGTTCATGAGTGATTAAACATAAAGACATGTTCAAAATTGAGTCAATGAGAAATTTTGAGTTGAGTTGTATGACACCTTGGCAAATCATACAATAAGTGGGTGGCATATTAACATAATGTAAGTGGGTGTCATATTGACAAAGATGTGTTAGATATTTCTAACATGTTATATCTATGAAAATATAAATGCAAGAATATATTGTGTGGATGTTTGAATACACATTATTATAGAACTTATGTACTTCTCAAGATTCCACAGATTCATTTTTCATGTGTATGCATTGCATCAAACTTATCGTAAATTTTAACCATTGTTCATTTCATTTTGTAAATTCTGGAATGTATACATCACTTCTTTAAAGAAATCGTAATGGTATCACATCTTCAATTATTCGGTCATGATCGGATTTGGACATTTTCCATTTTCTAAATTTTGTTTTTTTCTTTATTGAACTTCTATTAAGTTTTTGTGTGTTGCACATACCAAATGACTATCTTGACAACTTATGACATCTAACTGATAGTATTGAAAGTGAACATGACTATCGGTTTGATGGATTTCTTGAAAAAAATAGCCTTTCAATACGATGGATCCTCTTTCATGTATAAAACCGTTATCATCAAAATATTCTAATAACCTCATATTTTGTTTTGTGCATCACATCAAATAATATTTCACATTTTCATTGTTGTCTACAGGTGATAAAGACATCTCCTGCAAATAATTTGATATGTTCCAACAAGTAGTTTGTGTTAGATTATCACACATGCATGTGCCATTCAACTCGTCTACTATATATATAAATTTTATATATCCAACTTACAAGTACATCTACAAGTTGTTTAAATATTTAACAAATATATTTTCAAACAATTGTAACAAAAAAATTACCTTCTCTAACAAGATCGAAAAATATCGCCATCAACTGACACTATAGATTCATTTGATTCCATCTCCTCTGAGATTGCAAGTGTAATTTTCCCTTTTATATTAAGTTTGGTATGTCTCCAATCTTTAACATATTCCACATTTTCATTTTCACAAATATCTATGGATTTTGTGTCCTCTATGCAAACTGAACAAAAACAAGACTCATTTCTTCTATCAAATGAAAACACATTTTGATAGTGTTTTTTTTTAACTGAATGGATTTTTTGTGTCGCATGTATTGTACCATCTTCATATCGGATTGAACAATTTACATCTTGAATTCCAACATACCAAAAAACCTACACAAGACAAGAACTTGTTAACTTGAAATCTATCAAGAAAATGATTGAAGATCATATAAATTTGATCACGTGAATAAAAGTATCATGTGTACATGTGTAACATGTATATATAGACACACTTGCACACATCCCTTGATGGATTATTTTCATGGATTAGCGCCATTTTTCACCATTCAACAACTTTATCAGCATATTCAAATTGGTCGGCATGAGGTTTCATCTAATACCTTCGAAGTGATTGTTTTACACATGCCCCTGGACTGCCGTGCTCTCCTTTTACATGAACAACATCAAAAAAATTCCAACAATGTGTAATGTTTGATTTCTTATGAAGACGACACAACCAATAGAATGATCGTGAATATTTGAACTGACATGCACACCCATATGACCATATCCAATGTCGATCGAATTTGATCCCGCATTATTTCAATGAATCACAAAATTTATTAAAACAATGTTGTAAATAATGTGTGTCGTGTGCTCAATCATCACTTATATAAAAGTGATATTCTTTAATAACATGTTGATTGTCATTGGTGATTTCTATGTTATCAACAATCCATTGAGAATGTCTATATAGAACACGGAAAAATATTGTGACTTGATCAGAATGATAATAGTCACTCTGTATTTCTTTTTGTGCAACAAATGTGTAATTCTCTGCAAAATCAACTACATACAAAATTTTCCCTGGTGGAAACACTTCACGATATTGTTTGAATTGTAGGTATTTCCATCGAGATCTATGTGAATGCTTGGTGTATTTATAAATTTGTTCCTCAAACTTCTTCAAAATATCTATCACACAGTTTATCTACTTTCAAATCAATTGTTTTGGAAATAACATTTGAAGAATGTGGAGTCGTGTTGTTGATATATTCATATCTCTCCCAATTGACTATTATATTAGAAAAGGATTTATCATTCATATCAATAGGATACTTTGAGTGAAACAAACTTAGATTTCCACAACGATCACATTTCTTTCCACCAACACATTGTTTTTGGTGAAATAATTCATCACCTTCTCTTTCAAATAGAATTTCAGATATAAAAGAATGGGATATGGAAGGAGGAGGTGAACCTGGCCATACATTTTTACCAAAATCAAGAAAAGTGTCATAATATAACTCAAATTCCACATGATAAAGTCAACAACAAATGTCACGAACAATTATGGGTGTAAAAAACCATGGTTTTTGTTGCACAAATGTATTGATGGAAAATTTAACTTCTTTGTGATCTTCTTTGAACATATTGAACAATTCTATTTGTGTCATTGGCAATATATTTTTGGATGTTCTTAGTATTTTTTTTGTGTTATTCTTCATCGCAACACATCCCTTGTATGTGGTGAAACACGAGAATTTATCAACCAACAATTACGAGCCGATTCTTTAACATTTTATGCAAGCATATCTTTGTAGGGTTGTCTAGAAATCATTGTCCAACAAGAAAGTTCATCATTTCCATCTATTTGCAATCAAAATTTTCTATGTTTGTACAATGTTTTTCTTGAGTTTCCCATCACTTTTTCCATATGTTATGTCAAACAATCTTTAATATTGCTAGATGAAACAATTGTTGTTTGTTTCACTCTGTGTGCAACAATGACATCTTTGTTTCRAGATTTTCCAAAAGCCTTTAATACACTAGTTATATTGTCCAAGACATTATGTTTCACCTTTGTATMTTTTGTCAACTTTTGAATACCCAATAAAGATGTAKCTTCTTTTAACTTTCTTGAATTTATTAGACAGAGTAAAAGTTGATCTTGTATTGTTACTGATTCTTCTTTGAAAAAAGTATTATACATATTCTTAGTTCGATATCTTATATAATTCTTAGCTTCTTTCTTCCCAAATTTCTAACTATCAACATTTTCTAATATTTCATCATCAATGTTGATAGATTCTCTTGCATATTTCAATTTAAAGTTTATATTAAAAACCAAAACCTGAACATAAATTCACTAAACTATATACAAGTGTTCATCTTGTATTATCTAAATTTATGTACATACCTATAGGTGATTTGACTTCTTCTTCAATTTCGGTTTCAACGAATTCGTCGACGTTATGAGACAAATCTATTTATGTTTTTTGAAAAACATCTAATCGGAATTACAATCAATTATATTAAACAATAATTTAAATTTGAATTCTACATTTTTAAKATAGACAATATGTGCATGCATACTTGTTTGGACTTCTTCTTGTTGAAAATATCTATTTACATCATCATCGTTTATTTCTTCAATATTTGCACCTTCTCGTTTATTTCTCCAATAATTCTCTTTCTTTTGTTCGTTACGGTGAGTTTTGTSTTGAGTGCAATCAAATTTTCTCTTACACAAACTTTTGTTTCCCATAAGTATAGTTATCTATAAAAGTTTTGAGAAAATCAACATTTTAGAATAGTCTCAGAAAATTTTTATTGTCACAAAAATTATTAAAAAATAATATAAATAATTTTTTGTTCAACAAAGGCTTCACCTTGAAAAAATGTTCAACAAAGCCTTCACTTTGAAAAAATGTTCAAGAAAGGCTTCACCTTGAAAAAAAATTCAACAAAGGATTCACCTTGAAAAAATGTTCAACAAAGCCTTCACTTTGAAAAAATGTTCAACATAGCCTTCACCTTGAAAAAATGTTCAACAAAGCCTTCACTTTGAAAAAATGTTCAACAAATCCTTCTCTTTGAAAAAATGTTCAACATTTAGCCTTCAATATACAAATTGTTATTCCAATAAAAACTTGAACTTCAAAAAAATAAAAGTAAAATTGCATTCAAAACATCAACTACCTTGTTCAAAAAAATGAAAAAAATGATTCAAGACTTTTTTTAAGTGCTGTAAAAAACAATGAAACAAGAGAGTGAATTGTGTTAAATTGGTTCGGCCGAAAGCGTATTTATAATATTTGGTGCCAAGTGAAACGAAACGACTTGTCTCTTCATTGTTTCTGGCCTACATAATTCTCTCACTCACCTTTCGGCTAGAAAATAATTGTTTCAGCTGAAAATCTAGGAAACCGTTTATTTTTTACGGATTTCGTTACAATTACATATTTCAGCCGAAAAAACTTTCTTTCAGATGAAAGATTCTTTCAGCTGAAAACCAATGAATGAGACTGTTTGAAGAAATCTAAGAATTTCCTCTAGCTTACTTGAACTTTGGAGGTAGTAGACTCCTGCAAATACACAGAATTTAATTTTGAAATTGATACTAACATTTGTAAAATTAAATCTACTTTCAATGGATATAATTTGTTTTCATTTTCATTATTTTAATCTAATTTTATTTATTTATTTTTTTTAAATCACTGCATAATTTTTTTAGGTGACATTATGATTCAGTGAAATGACATATCCGTATCTCTAAAAATACACAGTGGAAAATTTAGAAAAATTTATATTCAGAATCCTTACACTGTTCTTTTCAAAAGGGTATTTTTAGATTTTACTTTTAAGTAAAAATTAAGATAGATACAAGGTGGGGGAAACATGTGTTTAAAATCTTCAACATTTCAGTTTGGTCAACTTCAAAAAATTCTAGAAATTATAATATTCATCCGTTAGATTCAAAATTATAGTCATAATAAGATAGAGTCTCTGTAGATTGTTGCAGTATATTTTGTTTGTCAAAAACAAAAGTTTAATAATAGATACATTGTTGGGGGGGGGAATAACTCATTATCATTCCTTTCATGTTTTAGGAAATGCTTTAACAATATGTTCCTTAAACATGAAAGG
>JASDQU010322402.1:0-13056 GCA_032191745.1 Picea mariana | reverse complement strand
CTATTTTATTGGAAGGTCTTATTAATATTGACCTTTATTACATCCGAATACATTGATCTACCTATGTGCGGGTTAGGACCTTAACAATCTCATGTATTAGTATTCATAGTTATCAACAGGGTAATATTGTTCCTTGACTGCACGATCCAGATTTAGGAGCAGAACAAACTGATTAACAGACTGAATACAATAAACACGAAGATATGAAGAATAACACAAATATCCAATGAACAATATCTTCTATTACATAATGAAATAGGCTGAAATTGTAAAACTGTAGAACTGAAACACTTGCTCGAATGGTGGTAGCTATCTTTGAGAAGAGATGTGGCTGCTACACTCATTCATTTGAGCAGAATGGATCACAATGAGGCTCCAGAGGCCTTTTTGATATTACTCATGAATTCCAAAACCCTAGACATCCCAAAACCTAACCTTAGAAGGTGAAACGCCAAAAGTCATGTGGGCCCTATGGGTAAGTTGGTGTAATTTGGTACCTCAACTTCCAAGGGTCGTAACTTTTGCATACGACCTCCGTTTTAGGTGCGTGATAGCCCATTGGAAAGTTATTTCAGAGAACTACACATTCTGTCATCAAACTCTAACTCCGTCTATAGTTTGATAATGGCGAGCCAAAAATACAACGTTTAGGGCCCCAAAACGACCCTGGAAGTACAACAAGATGTGCTGAGATGAAAATAGACAAAATAAGCTAGTTGGATTAGGTGAGAGGCCATCTGTATCCACATGGAGGATGTGTGGGGATTCAAACAGCCCTAGAAGTGTAGAACTCACAATTACAAAGAAATACATAAGAACGTGATAAACAATAAACGAACATGAGGAGCCAGTTGGAATAGGTGGGTGGCCACTAATATCCACCTGGATAAATCCTCCCCCCTTAGGAAGCAATGGTCTCCATTTCATTGAGTTCCCCCATTAGGCAAGGAAACTTCTGCTAGATTTGGCCCCGGGTGAGCCACTTGCCTTGGTGTAGGATTTTCTTTGCCTTGACAACCCGATAAAGATGGATCCGCTGCTGGCGAGTGACCTTGACCTGTGTGTCCACTATCTGATCAGTGGATGCTTGTTCCATGTAGTCAGGGTTGATATCTGTTGGTGTCAGTTGTTTTGAAATCTCAGAGGTGTCCAATAATGGGGGAAAATATGCCCGAAGGAGGTCCACACTGAATACTGGATGCAAACCAAGGAAGGGTTGAGTGTTGAGATCAAAAGAATTGCTACTCATGACCTTGGTGATAGTGTAAGGCCCATAAGGAAGTGGGTGAAGCTTCTGATGGGGCCCGATGAGATGCTCCTTATACAAATGTAACCAGACTTTGTCACTAAACTGAAACTCATGTGGCACCCTGTGTTGATCATGGTGCTTCTTGTACTTAGCATTGGATTTCTGCAAAATCTCCTGGACCTATTGGCGGATGTGCTGAATTTGCTCAATGAATCTGGTGGCTTTGTCGATTGCAAATTGATCAGGGGAAGATTCTGTTTTTGCGGTGGCAAGAGGAAGTGCAACATCAATGGGTCCCAAGGGTTGGAATCCCAGACCCACCTGAAATGGGCTATGGCCGATGGAACTATGGAGAGCCCTGTTGTAACTGTGTTGGATATATGGGAGACTCTCATCCCATGTACACGGATGCTTATAATTTTACATGTGCAGGATGTGCACAATCATCTAATTGATGAACTCTGTTTGACCATCGGTTTGGGGGTGGAAAGCAGTGGATTTTTTGAGCTTGGTGTCCAATAGAGACCAGAGTCTCGACCAAAAGTTGATGAGGAACCTGTTGTATTGGTCAAAGATGATGGTCATTGGTATCCCAAAGTGGACCCACACTCGTTCGAAGAAGAGCTTGGTAGTATTTTCTGCTGTGACATTCTTCTTACAGGATGTGAGGATGGCCCTCTTCGAAAAATGATCAATGACCACAAACACACAGTCATTTCCTTTCTTGGTTGACGACAAACTATACATGTAGTCCATTGAGATGGATTCCCAAGGGTTCTAGGGAATAGGAAGAGGGGTGTATAAGCCTTACTTCTTGATGGCGGGCTTGGCAATGGAAAATGCAGTACAAAATCTGATATATTTGTTGACGTCTTGTCGAAGTTTTTGGAAATAAACATGTTTATGAAGAACGTCCAAAGTTTTCTCTACGCCAAAATGTCCTGCTACCCGATTGTAGTAGGCTTCCCAAATCATCTCTGCACACTCACTTGTAGGAACACAAATATGGTCCATGTGGCATAAGATTCCATCCTGAATGTTAAAATCAATGACAGTTGTGCCTATACCCAAGAGATGATATGTGGTGGCCAAGTCCAGATCTTGCTAATAAAGTTTGGGCCACTCAGATGTGTCATGTCCATAGAAATGGAGCACAGTGGTGAGTACAACCACAAGAGGCCGGCTGAGGCAGTCAACGACACTATTAGAGATACCTATCTTATACTTGATGTTGAGATGGAACTGCTACATGTAGGTGGACCACTTCTGATGGAAATCGTTTTGCAATTTCCCCCGTGTTTGGATGAATTGTAGAGGATTGTGATCAGTGTGTATGATCGTCTCTTTCCTTAGAATGTAATGTTTCCATTGATGACATGCTTGTATAATGGAATACATTTCCTTGTCATAGGTGGGGTATTTTCGGATAGTATCAGTGTGTGTCTCACTATGGTATGCCACCGGATGCCCGTGATGAGTGAGAACTGCGCCCACAACATAGTCAGATGAATCAGTCTCAATCTCAAATGGTTGCTGCAGATTGGACAAGGAGAGTACCGGAGCTGAGAAAAAGCGATGCATCAGATCATCGAATGATTGTTGCTACTCCTTCCTCCACATGAACTTATCCCTGCCATCACCCTTGGTCACTTGGTTGAGGGCCCATGCAATATGGGAGAATCCCAACATGAGCCGTCGGTAGAAGTTGGCTATTCCCAAAAATATCTGAAGCTCGATCAATGTGGTTGGGGATGGAAAGTCACATATGACTTGGATCTTAGATGGATCAACATGTACCTCATGATCATCAACAATGTAGCCCAAGTATTGGACCCTTTTCATGCCAAAAGAGCATTTTTCAAAATTGGCATAAAGCTTGTGCTGTTGTAGAGTGCTCAAAACCTGTTGAATATGCCACATGTGCTCCTCCCATGTTCTGCTGAATATGAGGATGTCATCCAAATATACTACCACAAAGGAGTTGGTGAAGGGTCTCAACACATCATCCATCAACTTCATGAAAGTGGCTGGTGCATTTTTTAAGCCAAAGGGCATGACTAGCCATTCACAGAGACCTTTTTTAGAATTGGAGGTTGTCTTCCATACATCAGTTGGTTCGATGGGAACCTAATGGTATCCAGACTTTAGGTCAATCTTGTTGAAGAAATTTCTCCCCTTGAATTGGTCAAGAAGTTCATCAATCTTGTGAATGGGGTAGCGGTTCTTGACTGTGATTTTTTTTAAGGATCTTTGATCAATGTAGAGTCGACAAGTCCCGCCCTTCTTGTACACCAATACAATCGGGCTTCAGCAAGGGGAGGAGTTGGGCCTGATTTTCCCATTTTGAAGAAGCTCTTGGATCTGATGCCTGTTTTCATCATTCTCCATTAGTGAGCACCGATAAACTCATCCATTAGGTAGAGGCGCACCGGGGGTCAGATCAATTGGATGCTTGACTTGGCAGTGTGTTGGTACCCCTGTAGGCGAGGCAAAGATGTCTCTGTATTCTTCCACGATCCCGTCCACTCACTTCTGCTACAAAGAGAGGCGATGTGTAGAGGCCACAAATATTGTAGTGACCTTCTTATTACTGTGAGAATGGATCACAAAGAAGAGGAACCTCCCGGTCTATGAAATGACCTTACTGCATTGCTTAACAGATATTAAAGAAATAGTAGTAGGCGGTGCTACCTCTAGAATCTTGTACAATTGTATACCCAAAGTAATAATAACACTATGGGGTCTAGAATTATACACAACTAGATGCTTCCATAAATATGTTTGTCCTAAAAGAACATCAAAAACTTCAAGGGGAGCAATATCACACAGTACCTCATCTTTGAAAGGCTTGATGTCGTAGGGAAAATGACACTATTGGCTGACACATAGATCTCTTCCTTGGCGAAGCCAGCTGATGGTGTAGGGATACAGGTGTGGTTTCATTGGTAGGTCCAACCGCTTGACAACCTCCACTCAAATCAAGTTCTTTTGACTACCGCTGTCGACAATGAAATGAATCGGAGCCCCCTTGACCCACATTTGCGAGTGAAAGAGGCGTTCCCCTTCCTCTGGTTCTCCTGGTTTGCTTGGATGGAATTTGGTGGTAGCGATAGTGGAACTAGGTTCAACATCAATAATCCGCTTCCCTCCTTCAAGATTTGACTCATAATTAGAATCGACCTCTGACTCAAAGCCTTCAACTCGACCATGAGGGACTACTTGGAGTGACATTCTTCGGTGTTGTGCCAAGGAATTTTATGGTACTCACACCATTTTCCCGTGTCCTTCTTCATCTTCTCATTGCCCTTCTTGTGTTGCATCTTAGACTAGTTTTCCTGAGGGTGGAAATCTTGACTTGGTCCCTTGCTGTGTGGGTTGGGGTTGCCTTTTCCCTGCTTAGGCTATGAGGGGTTTTCAGATCAAAACTCTCGTCATTTTTGCTTAAATTTCTGCTCGATCTTGACAATGTATCTATAATCTGTGCCCAATGAGGCGATGTCCAGGAACTCCATTTCTATTTGAATGTATCTATGAAAACAACCATGGTATTTGAGCACCATATGACACTCACAGTCTTTGATACCCAATTTGGTGCGTAGGGTATGGAAAATATTAGTGAAATCTGGTACTGTCTGGTCCCTTTCTTGATGTAGGGTGGTCCATCTGGTGTACTGGTCCTCTTAGACTCCAACATGGTAGTATTGTTCTTTAATGACATCCTGGAAGGAATCCCATGTAGGGGTGACCACAAACATTGTAGATTCCTCCATGGCCCTTTTCTCAGAGTAAGTATCCCACCAGTCTTTAACATGGGGAACGACCTTGAGGAGTGCAAAAGTGATCTTTTCCCTATCAAAAAAATTGTGGACTGAAAAATATCCTTCGAGCAGATTCAACCATTTATATACAACATTCACATCTATCATCCCTTCAAATAATGGAATATCAAAATTTACCTGTACCTTGAAGGGGGTTGCATAGCCACTTAATGAAGATGCTTCTTTTGTGGGCAACCGTCGAAGGATCTGTGCGAGGTTGTCCATCATTTCGTTCCTTTTTTCGCACGAGGGATTCTTCAAGAAACATTTTAATAGGATCTCCTACTCCATCATCTTTATTTTCATCCCCCATGGGTTGTTGTCAGGCTCAGGGCGACTGATCTTGTAATGGCTCGATTGGTTCGAGTCCCAACTTCTTGTACCCAGATCTTGTCGGGGACATGCACAAAGAAAAATAAATGAAGAACAGACCGCTCTGATACCACTAATCCAGATTTAGGAGCGAAACAAATTTATTAACAAACTGAATACAATAAACACAAAGATATGAAGAATAACACAAATATCCATTGAACAATATCTTCTACTAAATAATGAAATAGGTTGAAACTATAAAACTGTAGAATTGAAACACTTGCTCGAATGGTGGTAGCTATATCTGAGAAGAGATTTGGTTGCTACACACATCCGTCTGAGTATAATGGATAAAAATGAGGCTCCAGAGGCCTTTTTGATATTACTCATGAATTCCCAAACTATAGACATAAAAAAACCAAACCCTAGAAGGTGAAATGCCAAAAGTGATGTGGGCCCTATGGGTAAGTTGGTGTAATTTGGTACCTCAACTTCCAAGGGTCGTAACTTTTGCATACGACCTCCATTTTAGGTGCGTGATAGACCGTTGGAAAATTATTTCAGAGAGCTAGACATTCCACTGTCAGAATCTGACTCTGTCTACAATTTGATTGTGGTGAGCCAAAAAAACAATGTTTAGGGACCCAAAACAACCCTGAAAGTACAACAAGATGCGATGACATGAAAACATACAAAATAATCCATTTGGATTAGGTGAGAGGCCACCCGTATCCACCTGGAGGATGTATGGGGATTTAGACAACCCTTTAAGTGTAGAACTCACAATTACAAAGCAGTACAGAAGAACATGATAAAAAAAAAATAGACACGAGGAGCCAATTGGAATAGGTGGGTGGCCACCAATATCCACCTAGATCATCACATCCACAAAAAAATCCCAAGTGGGATCGACCCCATGTATTCTAGATTCCACTGTGGAAATTTTCTTCCAGTAAGTTTCCCACCAATGTTTGACATGGGGGTGATACTTGGTGATTGCGAAGGTTATCTTTTCCCCGTAGGAAAAATTGTGAACAGAGAAATAACCTACTAGTAGATTTAACCATTTTTCTAAGGCATCTGCATCTATTTGACCTTCAAATACGAGAATGTCAAAATTAAATTGTACCTTTAAGGGAGAGGTTCCTCCAAAGTGGTCGCTTAATGAAGATGCGCTTGTTGCTATCGACAAGTATTAAAGGACATGGGAAATATCCTCCATCATTTCATCTCTCTGTCACGTGAGAGATTGCTCAATCAAAAGGTTAATACAATATTATTCTCCACCAATTTTCTTTTCTTCCACCATGGAGGGTTTCTTGGGTGTGCATGAGCGATTGTCCTCAAGAGAGACAAGCTCGAGACTCAAATTACTATACTCAAACCTTGTTGGGGACATGCACTAAAAAACGATCAAGAGCAGGCTACTCTGATACCACTGATCCAGATTATTTTCGAAACGAAATGAAAGCAAAGATATTATAATGAAGTGCACATAAATATTACGAGAAATAAAGAAATAAAGTAATGCATGATTTCTATTAATGAAAGAAATGTACAGAGATTGTAAAAATACAGAGTGAAAGACTCACTAGAATGGTGGCAACTTATCTCTGAGAAGAGATGTGATGGCTACACTCATTCGCAAGATGAGTGCAATGAGGCTCTGAAGGACTTTTTATGATAAACATGAATTCCAAAACCCTAGACATACAAAAACCTAACCCTAGGATATGAAGCGCCAAAAGTCATGTGGGCCCTGTTGGGGTAAGTTAGTACATCAACTTCCCGGGGTCGTAACTTTTTCATACGATCTCCTTTTTAGGCATGTGATATCCCATTGGAAAGGTATTTTCGATAACTATGCATCATGCCATTAAAATTTGACTCCATATATAGTTTGACTATGGAAATCCAAGCAAACACTGTTTAGGGCCCCAAAATGGCCTTGGAAGTACAAAAAGATGTACTGACATGAAAACATCCAAAATAAGCTAGTTGGAATAGGTGGCAACCAAAATTATCCACCTGGATGATTTGTAGGGTTTCAGGACAACCTTGAAAGTGCAGAACCCACAATTACAAAGAAATGTCCCCATTACAGAGAAACGTGTTGAACTAAAAACTGTCAAGATGAGCCAGTTGGAATTTGGAATAGGTGGGTGGCCACTAATATCCACCTCGATCAGTCCTCCTCCCTTAGGAGGAAATGGTATCCATTACGTTGAGTTCTCAGGGAAGAGGGGACATCACTTGGTGAATCTGAATCTTGGTGAGCTGTGAGCCTTGCTGGAAAAGTTGCGCTGCTTGGTCTGTGGAAGGCTGTCATGAACCTGTTTCTGGCGAGGTTGAATCTATTCCACCAACCTGTTGTCGTTGGGCTTGACAGGGCATTGTGTAGGTACCATCATAGGTGAATAAAAAATATCTCCCTTCTCTTCTGTAATCTGCTTTGTTGGATAGAAGGTGCTGAGGCTACAATGGTTGTAGTAGCCTTTTGTGCATCCTTTGAACAGACTGTGAAGAGGCTAAATTTTGCAGTATGAGAGATTACCTTGTTGCATTGCTTTGGTGTAATAGTAATCAGAACTACCTATGGTATCCTATAGAGATGTTTCCCCAGAGTAATAATGACACTACAACGTCGAGACTCATAAAAAACATGACTTTTGCATATATATGGTTGGCCCAAAACAACATCACAAACATGAAGAGGGGAAACATCACATACTACCTCATCCTTGAAGGGATGGATGCCATAAGACTGGCGTAACTGCTGGCTGACTTAGAGATCTCATCTCTCGTGAAGCCACCTGATGTTGTATGGCTTCGGGTGTGGTGTTGTCGACAACCCCAACTGTTCAACGACCTCAGCTGAGATGAGGTTCTTCTAGCTACTACTATCAAAAATGAAATGCAATGGGGTACCCTTTAGAAGAAATGATCTTCATTGCATTGAGTTCCCAGGGAAGAGGGGAAAGAGTTTGTTGAATCTGGATCTTGGTGAGCTGCGTGCCTTGCTAGAGAAGTTGTGCTGCTTGGTCTGTGGAAGGATGTCACAAACCTATTGCTGGCAGGGTTGAATCTGTGCCACAAACCTGTTGTTGTTGGGCTTGATAGGGAATTATGTAGGCACCATCAAGGTGAAGAAATAATATCTCCCTTCTCTTCTGCAATCTACTTCTGCTGGATAGAAGGTGCCGAGGCTATAGTGGTTGTAATGGCCTTTTGTGCATCCTTTGAATAAACTGTGAAGAGGCTGAATTTTTTAGTATGAGAGATTACCTTGCGACACTGTTTTGGTGGAATAGTAGTCGGAAATACCTCTGGTATCCTGTAGAGCTGACCGCCAGAGTAATAACGATACTATGGGGTCAAGACTCATAAAAAAATGACGTTTCCACATATATGGTTGGCCCAAAACAACATCACAGACATCAAGAGGTGAAACATCACACACTACCTCATCCTTGGTGTTAAAACATAACTCGATTTTTTACCTTAAGGATAAAAGTTTTTGGTATCTTTGAGTCTTTGCATTATATAAATTTTTTTAAAACAAAACTTTTCATCTCCGATGAATTCGAAATGCCTTTTTGATTCATTTTTTGGAAAAAGAATGGTTAAAATTTAAACGAACGTATGTTCCAAACACTTTTTCAAATAATATTTTAAATAAACAGTAATGATAAAACTTAAAGAAATGTTAAATTCATATCGGGATATCGGGATTCGCAGTTTTGAAATAACAATTTTCAAAATAAATCAAATAGCGAAACCCCGATCCCCGATTTCCCGATACACTAATCCTTGATTAATCCATCATTTACTTAAATCACATTTAAAAAGGGTTCTAAAACTTTAAGTTAATCTTATCGGGAAATCGCGATTCGCGAGTTTGTGAGAACAAATAAACTTATCATCGTATTCTCCGATTTCCCGATCCCCGATTTCAATTAATTCTTAATTGAGGTTTGAAATTAATTTAATTACTGTTAAGCATGATCAGGAGTAACTAATCTCATCGGGAAATCACGATTCGTGATTTTGTGAACAACAATTTGCATATCATCAATTTTCCCGATTCCCTGATCCCCGATTTCCCGATTTCCGATTTCTTGGTTAACGAAATCCCGAAAATCTAATCTGGATTAATTAAGATAATAATAGGATTTCAACTAAATAATACATCGCCATTTCGGAAATCAGAGTTTTACGATGACTTATTTTCTTGACATCGAAAGTTCCGAAACCCCGATGAAAGTGTTCTCAATTCAAATCAAAATTAACATTAATTAATCATTCTTCAAAACAAAGTGTAAGGTTTTAAACTTTTAATAAATGATCATTAATGCGATAATTATTTAATTTGGTAAGTTTCTATCATATTTGAAAAACATCGGAAGGACTCAGGTACAAACATTAAAAGCACATTATCAGGAATATCTTTTGCATTTATTTCATAACAGAGTACAAATCTCGAAGATTTTACGATATATTCGAAATAATTTTTGAAACGTTTACATTATTTCGAAGCTGAACCCTGCTCTGCTACAGGTATTCAAGTGAACACAGAGTTCTTTCCTCCTCTTTGAGACTGCTCCAGTATTGTCATTTTGTTTTCTTGAACTCTTGCTGCCGAGGTACTGAACACAGAGCCGGTGAACATACAGTTATGGCACCCAAAAAGGCTTCAAAGAAAACTGAAGAACAACCAGAAGGCGATATCATTTCAGATACTACTATAGCTGGAGTAGTACACAATGTTAAATCATGGGCCGCAATTGCAGAGAAAATGGAGGATGAACTTTCATATTCAGACAATGGCACAGACAACCATCTCCGAGACATCGCCGAAACAGGTCTTCATAAGGTTGCAGCATGTCCGAGACTGGTTTCATATACAGATATGGTTGCCTGGGCACTGGATAAGGTGGATATTCCGACAAGAAGTATCCTGAACGAGTAAGGAGCTGTTATTGGCTCATTCAGGCCCGAACATATACAAGTAATGTATAATCTATCTCCAAATTATAGGCACACTTTTAATAAAGAGTTTGTCGCTGCTTTTCAACAAAAAGAATGTGTATATGTGGCCAAACATATCCCGATATGATTAAAGGATGGGAAAGAGATGAGAACAAGTTTAGAGCTAATGAACATTGTTATCACTGAAATATCGTTCGCACAGGGCGACAAGAACTCCGCATCATCAAAACAAAAAGAAGTTATTCACGGCACAAGATTAATCCCACAACATGGCAAAAGGGTCAAAAAACTATACAAAATGACCAAAAAATTGAAGGGCGCTTTACAGAACCAGGGTGCGTGCGCATATGCGCGTAACAACAACGTATAATGCGCGCATGCACGCACGAGGTGCAGATGTTGGGCGAAAAACCCGTGCACCTGCTAAATGACGCATTTATTGAAATTGGTCGGCCTCCCAACCACTAATGGATCAACTCCCAAGTCGATTTGACACCAAATCCGAGCTCAATCTGCGTGGTGGGATGGTCAAAGACCTAATTGAGCCCTAAAGAGCCCCTTTTCACACTCCAAAGAGGTCATATAATCACCCAATGATGGGCTATAAAAAGCCATGAATAACCATCACTTTCTCAAGGAATTCTTTGTATTGTTATGCTGCTGAGATTGCTAAGGACTCATTCTTTGGCAATAAACACCACAAGCTGCATTTCATAGAGCTATTCACCCCTCACTTGAGTGAATAAGCTTGGAGTTCTTTCACCCACATTTTCATCTTTTCATTGTAAGGAGAGCAAGATTTGAGGGCCTCAAGAGCCTTCCATTGGAGAAAGAAGGGACCCAAGTCCCCTTTCTTCTTTGTGCCTTTGGATTTCATCAATAGATCAACTTATACATTGGTGATATTGGTCCATTTGTCTCTATTTTTCATTTGTTTCATATGCTTATAGTTTTAATTAGTTTTAATGTAATTCTTGTTTATTGCTTTGTAGTTTATCTTTCTAACCTTTCCTTTCACAGCTGTCATGCCTAGCAGAGCCCAACTGGGCATGTAAGCACTCTTAATTTGCTCACCTAGTGATGAATTGGGTGCAAACAGATTGGCGACTCCACTGGGGAGAAGGTATCAATTACTCCCTTATTTGGGTTCATTTTGCTTTCCTTTTGATTTAATTAACTTGCAGGTTCACAAACCGGCCTCTGCCGACCTGGTTACCAGTCAATTCACCAGAAATTGGAGAGAAATCCATCCGGATTTTTTTTCTCGGACTTTTTGACACAGGCGCGCGTTGGGCGCGCATGCGCTTTGTTTTTCAGTTCTTACAGCGCGCAGGCGCCATATGCGCCTCTGTCCACAGAGGAGGCCACGCATTTGAACTAAAATTTGCATTGTAAGCTTTTGGATGTGGGGAAAAATCATTTTCCTTCTTAAGAATGATGATATGCATGCTCTAAATACTGCACCACTTAGACCCCTCAACTTATAAAGGGGATAATCAAACAAACATAGGCACTTAGGTGGATAAAAATAATTTTCCCTTATTTGATTTTTGCCACGTGGATGGCTTGCTTTGGTTTATGAATCTAAGTTGAACATCAATTCTAATCACATCTAAACTCACATTTGGGACTAGAAATTGCAAGTAACAATCTTGAGTATGCTCTTCTCTTGCGCCATCAAGCGATCTTGAGAACCAGAAAAGGATTGCGAAAACGATCTCATCTCCCTTAACAAACATTTCAAAACTTTTAGGAGAGGACAAAGGCTCTTTNCAAACAAACATGGAATTTATGCCACAGCTTCCCTAAATGAATACATGGTGTATTTAGGAATGATGTTATGTAGACTCTTTGGAAGAAAATATCCTTTTCATTTCAATGCAGACTGGACACCATTTTTAGAAGAAGTTTCAGAAGGGCGTAGTTTCAATTGGCATAAAATATTATCAGATAACATTGCCTCAGAAGTTATAAACTACAAAACAGCTAGGGCAAAGGGACAACCAGTGGCCTTTTATAGGTCGACTTATATAATGGATGCTATTTTCTTTAAGACTCCATTCCCATTAATGAATTGGAGTTGGAATGATTCTTGTACAGAGCCTGTCCATAAGTACCATTCAACTATGTGGGAAGAAAATGCCAAAGATAACTTTTATGAGGTATGTCATTATGTCATTATTCCTCTACACATAATGTTCTTCCGATGCGAACCTCCTCGCAATTCCAATACCATAATAGAAAACCTTAAAACAATGGCTGATTGGTTCATTGAAGAAAATTTCTCATATGTTAGGGTTTATGGATGTTCTATTCCCCCACATGCACTCCCAAAGATACTCCCAGATAGGTTAATTTGCAGAGAAGTGGCTCATCAGTTGGTAAATGGTGGTATTGGACTAGAACTAAAAGCTCAACAGAAGAAGTCATGGCCGTCTTTTCCCGTTTATCTTGGGAAATTTGATTTATTAAACTTTGTTCATTCTAAGTCGGAAGCGGAATCATTGAGTGAAGTCAAATTAGTGGATATAGAACACAGGAAACATGATCCACATCAAATTGTCAATTGGCATGTTACACAGTGTGGGTTGAAAGCATATGAACATGAAGATTCATTTTATGATGATATTTTCAGAAATGCTAGGTCTTATGAGGAAGTTCAGAGTAGAGTGCAAACCTTGTCAC
>JASDQU010322397.1:0-13028 GCA_032191745.1 Picea mariana | reverse complement strand
AATCAAGTATGTGGCATATCATCTAACAGAACTCACACAGAGGATACACGTCCTCCTATAGAGGCTTCTGTCATATCTGACATCCCAGTCGTCACAGAAACCCCTCCTCAACACCCCCATGGACACTCGTCGACCCCATCAGTCCACGATTCCACCTCTCCCCAACAACATAATCTAGTTTGGGAGACAGTGCCCCAACCTCTCACTCAAATTCCCTTCTTTTACCCACCACCTAGTATAGAAGCTTTTCAGGTAGCCGCAACGCTCACACTACCTAATATGGTGTTAGCAATCCCAGTGTGGTATTTACACCCACCTGAGATGGTGCCTCGACCATCCCTTCCCGCATAGGAAGGAATCCCCATGACGATTCCCATCCTTACCCTCACCGCACCCCCACTCACTAATCCCCCTGTTACAGCTGGGGGCAGGAGAAAGAATAAGGAACCCACCGCTCCACTTCCTCCACACATCCCACCACCTTGCGCACTATGTGAGAAAGAGGGCCACCAAACCAACAATTGTCCATCACTACCTGAATTATGGAATTTAATCCCCTCAATCAAACTCCCACAACACCCACCACTATTGTTAGTCCCGCCACTACCACCCACCCTTCCAGTATTAAAGGGTTGAGGACCAAATACGCTTGCGCTATATGTTCAGAGTATGGACATTATACCCATAATTGCCCAACACTGCCACGCTTTCGGAAAACATTAGCCGAAGTGCACCAGAACTTCCAAAACAACCCCAGCCCAGCTATGTCCTCCTCAACAAATATCACTGACATTCGTTATGTCACGTACAAGATGCCCTTTCTCTCTCTGTGATTCATTAGCTCATTTTACATACCAGTGTCCTATTATCCTTGAATACAGGCAACGTCAATTGGCCCTGCTTCACCAACCCGCAGAGGCGATAATTGACATTACCTCGTCACTAGAGGGTCTTCATGTCATTTCTCCCGAGCCCAAGGCACTCCCAACACCTCCATGGTTCTTAGATCACGTATCTAAGGATTTACCCCCCAACCCCCCCAACTCTCCTGCCCATTCCCCTACAGACACTCTCCACCCAACCACCACGGGTACCCCTCAGTACTTCAATATATGGTTTATGTCGAGTGAACCCTCACCATATCTTAGCATGGTTCCCCTTGCTTCTTCATCAGGGGGCAACCACACTGTCACCAAGATCACTCTTCACGAACCTTTGTATTCCCAGCATTTCCAATGCGATGAGGAAATACTGGAAGAGATAAACCACTCGGACTCTCCCTGGGATGCGCTACATCACCGTGCACTCTTCTCTCCACAGGAAGCCCCCGTGCCTCCTAAGAAAAACCCCATTGACACAATCGAAACCAAAGATTTTATCCCATCAGGGCCTATTGATTGGTTCAACAATCCCATTCCTTCCCCTGATGCGTTTGAAAAAGGAAATATGTCCAACATTTCCCCCACCATCAAAATCAACATTTCCATTAAAAATGACATTATCGAAGAAATCACCATTGGAGCTTCTTGCACTCCTCAGGAAATCACCGCATATAAAGCCCTCTTCCAGGAATATAGGGATATTTTCACCTGGTCATACATGGAAATGCCTGGCCTCGATCCATCGATTGTCAAACATCGCATCGACGCCTAGCCTGACATCACACCAGTTCGCCAAAAACAACAACCGCTACACCCATCCAAAGCTGCGGCTATCAAAGACGAAATTGATAAATTACACGCTGCTGGGTTTATTTACCCCATCACTTATACCTCATGGGTTTCCAAACCTGTACCCGTCGACAAAAAATAGGGCACTACCACGTTTGCACCAACTTTCGCAATCTCAATAATGCATGTCCCAAAGACAACTTCCCAATGCCTTTCATCGATCAAATTATTGATGACTGCACCGACCACAAAGCTCTCTCATTTATGGATGGCTTCTCTGTCTATAATCAAATTCAAATCCACCCAACAGATCCATATAAAACCGTGTTCACTACCCCATGGGGTACTTTTGCATATCGTGTCATGCCTTTCAGCTTAAAGAATGATGGCACAACTTTCCAATGGGCGATGACATACATCTTTCACGATCTGGCTAATATCATCCTCACCTACTTGGATGACCTCACAACTCGATCCAAGAAACGCACCCAACATCTCGATGATTTACGAATCATCTTTCAATGGTGTCGTCAATACAACATCCGCTTGAATCCTCTCAAGTCTGTGTTCTGTGTCACCGTCGGGTGCCTCCTCGGTTTTATTATTTCCCAAAGCAGTATTACCGTGGACCCCCTCAAAGTCCAAGCTATCACTAAAATTTCACCTCCCCAAAATTTACAACAACTTCAGAGTCTACAGGGAAAAGCTAACTTTCTTAGACACTTTGTCCCCAATTACGCCATACGTGCACATGGTTTCCTTCTCTTACTATGTCACGGCATCCCTTTTCACTGGGACGACCATGCCCAACAGTCATTTGATGATCTTAAAGCAGTACTTTCAAATTCACCTTTAATTAGTGCACCTGACTACAATTGCGACTATATCCTCTACGTATCAGCATCAACTATATCAGTAGCCAGCGTCCTCATCCAACTTGGAGATGATAATCGTGAACATTTCAATTATTACGTTAGTAAAAACCTTTCAGGACCACCCTTGAAGTATAAACACAAAGAGAAACTTGCTCTTGTAGTTGTCCTCGCAGTCCAGAAACTACACCATTACATTCTACTTCGCACCACAAAGGTCATCGCAGATTCCAACCCTATGCAGTACTTGCTCAGCCGCCATCAAGTTAATGGAAAATTCACTCGATGGATCATTATCCTTCAAGAATACGACCTCGAGTTCTCAACGAGGCAGCTAAAAAATGAGGCAGCTAAAAAACGATCCAAGGCTACCTTCGATCACCATGTCAACCTTCGATCATTCCGTGAAGGCGACCTCGTCCTGGCTTATGATATCGCTCATGATACCTTTGGCCACAAAAAATTTGAATCACTTTGGCATGGCCCTTACATTATCCAACATTGCCTCACTAAAGGCGCATACATCCTGGCATCCCCCGAAGGCCTCTCTCTCAAGGAACCCGTCAATGGGTTGTATCTCAAGAAATTTTATGCTTAAAAGTAGTCATTCTACTTTAGGTTATTTATTTTTCTAGCACTTTTAATATTTTCTTTCCTCCCCTCTCGTCTAAACTATCCTTTGTGCTATTGAAATATGCTTCCTCCTCCTTCCTACCACATTGGTTACACCAACGACGCCAGCCGTTGGACACAAAATCTCGCTTCGGCTGCTTTGGCTCTCTACACCCCCTCACATGAAATGCTCCATTCCAACGGCATATGTTTGGGGCCCACAACCAAAAACCAAGCCGAATACACTACTGTCATTGGCCTCCTGGCTGACGCCCAGCATCATCATATTCATCACCTTAGCGTCTTCCTTGACTCTCAACTAGTCATTCTCCAGCTCAACAATGTGTACCACGTCCGTGATCTTTGCCTCTTTTGCAAATACCTGCAGGTTAGGCTTTTATCTTGACATTTTGATTCTATTACATTTACACATATTTCAAGACAATTGAATCAAATCATAGATAACCTAGCTAATATTGTGTTAGACTGGCATATATCACATCAAGCTACCTCTACACATATATAAACACATCACAAAACCTGTCACAGCATATATATAGAATGGACGTAATCAACTCATCAGCAAAAAACATGTAGACAACATCAGGATCTCAAATATGTATACTCATGTATATATAAAGGCCCATCAGGCCATTCGAATGTTTACATACAAAAATACATGTATCCGTAGGCCAATGCAACACTTCGGTACACAAAATGGGCTCACCAGCCTATATACAACAAAAAAAGATATACATCATGCACCACTCATGGTGCCTCTATCGCACCACCACTTGTTCCTCCCTCAGGTGGTGGTGGCCCACCACCACCTGCCCCAAGCGATGGTGGTCCACCCCCTATAGGACCCTCCTGCCCCGGCGACAGGCGTCCACTCGTCATAGCAACAACCATTGCTGCTCGTTGCCCTATGGACCGCCATGGTGGCGGTACCCCCACGCACTGCTCCAGGAAACTCTCATCCTGGATGCGTGACCACATACCCTTAGGCACATCCTGTAACACCGTCTCTAGACGACGACATATATCATCAAAATCCACTCTGGCCGCCGTCGGAGGAGCGTGTGATGGCCCCGCACCAGGGTCATCAAATCGACGTCTCCTTGCTGCCCTCTCTGGCTCAGCTGGTCACCTTGCGACTTCCTCCTGCCGACGTCTCTCTCCCCACGACAGTCTCTCCGGCTCTCGACGAGCCGACGCTCTCTGCAACTCTACCTCACGCCCACGAGGTGCCACATCTGCACATACAAACAAACAATAGATAGTATCAGCATCTATATCATAAACATATGAAAGGATATCTCAAAAAATATGCAAACATACATATCTACATCATCAGTCAACATACCTCGATGATCAAAAACCTCCCCAGGAGGTAGCACCATATCTGGATCATCCTGGAAGTCCACCCCGACATAGGGGTACTGCAAAATCACCTGCGACATCTGCCGCCATACCTGTGTAGCCTCTGTTGAAAAGAAATGGCCCCCTTCACCACCACCATGGCGAAGCAATACAGTCGGCCATCGCCTCAATCGTGGCTCTCGTGCCCCAGGCTCACTCAATAGAATCCTCGGGTGCAACATCCACACCCTCTCTAGAAACCAGGCCACTAGGATGGACCTGAAGAAAACTTCCCTGCATCAGTAGACTAACAGTGGTCCAACTGCGCCACCATCCTCGCATGCACTGTCAGCCCCCAAGCGAAATGCTCACCGGCCAACACTCTCTCCAGCACTAGAAGCTGGCGACCAATAATCTGTTGGGTCGCGAGTGACCCATATACCCGCACAATCATCACTACTATACAACGATGCACCAAGGAATCTATCGTCGATATACTCACCACCGTCCCGAACATAATGTTCTGACCTGAACAATATATCCGGCCAATATCGACGAGCAAAGTACCCCTAGGCAGCACCGACTTCGCCGGTAGAGGCGTTCCCTGAAAGGGGAGCCCAGTCAAGAAATAAACATCCTCCACCACAGTGAAGGGGATCCACTCTCCTCGCACAAGGAAGAAGTGCATCTCCAGACTCCACATCTGGATCAGGAACTGTAACAGATACTCCTATTCCCATATCAATGGGCACTCAAAGAACTTTAGCAACCCAAAGGTTGCCAAAGTCACATGCACACCGGGCTCCTCAATGGCCACGACGTCTTGCAGCTGAGACCAGTCTCTCTCTTGCCACCCTACTGGCATTGTCACCACCATCCCCCTACAGACAACACAGAGTCCTAAATCAGCTCATTCAATCATCAAAAACATCAAAATGACTCATTTTTTACACCTTAACCTTGCCTCCTAGGCGCGGTTTTGTTACCCATAGGCGTGCACACCTACGCACCTGTTCATCACACTGGTGCACACTCATGTGCACCTATTCACTACATAGGTGCGCATCAGTGCGCACCTGTTTGTTTCACAGGCGCGCCCCTATGTGCGCCTATTCACCATACAAGTGCACAGAGGTGTGTGCCTGTTCAAACCACAGACATGCACTTCAACTCACAAGTGCACCCTTCAAGCGCGCCTTCAAACCCCTCTACCGCACCCCCATGCGCATATATCCAGTGGATAGGTGTGCACATATGCGTGCCTATCACCAGATCACCCGTGCATGTGGGGCCCATACCCCCTAAATACCTATGTACGACCCTCCATACATCCCCTGCCCAAAAATTGAAAACCTATTTCTATGTAGGATGATCAAACCACTAACCTGATACTCGAAGATCCTCAATCAGATGCCTCGTCCTCCCCGAATCTCCCAATCTCCTCTGAAAACTACTCGTCCATTCACTATTGCAGCAGGTACAAATGAGGTGGAAATGTGGGCCCTACAGCTATATATAGGCCTTTTTGTCAAACTTCCACTCACCATTCTAGGAGTCCACAGTGTCCATTTTTCAATCTGTCTTCAGCCATGAGATCAACATTCTGTCACCTACATCACAACAGTCCCTAGGTCACTTTTCATCCTGTGCCCCCGGGGCACCTTTTTTCAATACCATGGTCAGGTACGCATGCACTTAGTCACTCTTATCAAATACATGCTCATATCTTTGATTCTCTTCAAATATTGTTCACTTTGGGTATTTGGTTTTCATGTGTGAAGGTACTTGATCATCATCCATCGACACAACCCCTTCAGGTATATACTCAACATTGGCATGTAGTCTTTCCTGCTGTATCGCATTTACATTTCCAGACACACCCTCTGATATTGGCCTCTAGGATCCCCATTCTTGGCTCTGCAGTACCCACGCCTCCATTTGCATCTTCGGTACTATTACTCGGTAGCATTCTTACCCACATGAGTTTTCGCATTCATAGCACCTTTTGCCACTTTTTGACACTCATGCTATTTTTCCTTACCCTTTAGGGATGGGAGTCCCAATAGTCTTTCATCATGTCGCGAATCAGCCACATACTCCTCCTCATTTTGCTAGCTTTCCCACACGGACTCCCAGATTATCTCTTTACGGTTCTATTTTTTACGTGCACCTCCGTAGTATCATGAACCCTCCATTTCATCCACAATTAGTTTGTCCATCTACGAACCTACCTTCATTTCACCTACTTCATACAGAAACTCACCAATGGGGCCCCCACCCTTCATCAGTTATCCAAGAAAATTATTCCCTATGTGGGCCACCCATATCACACTGGGGCACCCGTTTATGTATTTGTACATTTCTCCCCAAATTATTCGTTATTTATTGTACAAACACCTTTATTTTCAGTCCTTACATTATCTTTTTGTCATCACCTTTGGCGACCTGCTTTCATCCTTTTGGCCAAACGCAACCCATGTCACCCTTGGTTGGAGCATTACTTATCATCTACCCTTGTCAGCATCGTCCATATCTTTAGAGTACCCCACATGTCACTTACCTCTACCCTCTAAATTTTTTCACCTTGTCCCACCTCTGGCACAACTTATCACCGTTTTTGTCATCCCCCTGACACTCGACCTCGTTACATGGTTGCGGCCACTTTTTATCTCATACATCCTCCAACCAAGGGCAGTCTTAAGTCTTCCCACTTCTTGACTTCGTCCATGTACCTCTTCCACATCCTTACCTCAGTAGATTCCACAAAGCCCTTTGCTTCTGGGATTCGTGTTCCCCTTTTGTCGACATCAGCACAATTTTCCAGAAGTGGGACAGTATCTTGATTCTCCTCATCCATTCAATGAGAGATCTCAGACGACACAGGGTGAAACACCATTACTCCCTGCTGTCATTGACCCCCATAAAATTCGACGCCAACACTTTCTCGTGTTACGGTGGGTCTTACTTTTCGACTATTGCAGTTATTTCTATCATTTTGCCGAAGACCTATGAACTTGGCTAGGCTATTAATGCCCACATAATCGCTGTTACTTATTACCGCGATCAATGCCTACTATTCATAACATGTACATTTGCAGAATTGTCTTCTGCCTCTATCATGACCGCCCCCGAGGGCACTGTAGTTGTCTATACCAACACTTCATTCATCTTTTTTCAGAGTTACATGACACGAGTATGGGGCATGCCCACCTCGTTTGTACACAGTTTTCTATTTTACACACCTCATAAAAGGTCGGGTCCTATCGGTTCCTTTTTTCCCTCCAACGGATTTCTATGGACAATCACACTATTACTCTCTCTTACAACAACATTCTCAGTAGAAGAAACATTGATGGATTTCAGCTATATGTATGCTCCTAACCTCATCCATCAGGGGGCATCTGTTATCACTAAAATTTCATCCGCACATGGTTACAAGAACTCAGCATCGTCAAACTGTAATGAAGTCATTCATGAACCTGAATTAATACCACATCATTCAAAAAGGTCAAAAAAATATACAAAGTAGTGAAAAATTGAAGAGCACTTTGCAGACACTGGGCGCGCGCGCACATGCACAGAACAGGAATATAGAAATCACACATATGCGCAAGATGCGCGACTGTTAGCGCAAAAATCCATGCACCTACTAAACGACGCATTTATGAAAGTGGTCAGCCTCCCAACCACTTATGGTTCAGCTCCCAAGCCGATTTGACCCTCAAATCTGGGCTGGTCAAAGACCTAATAATGCCCTAAATGTCCTCTTTTCACACTACAAAGCAGTTACACAATAACCCAATGAAATGCTATAAAAAGCTATGCATGCACCTCATTTTCTCAAGGAATTCAAAGTAATGTTACGCTGCCTATATTATTTTAAGGACTCCATCCTTGACAAGAGCACTTTGGCACCATTACATTGGACAATCCATCTCACCATTGAGTGGATTTGTAAGGATTTCTTTCATCACCATTTTCATTTTCTTTGTTGTAAGAAGAGCCAATTAGTGAGGGTCCAAGAGCCTTCCCTTGGAGGAAGAAGGGACTCATAGTCCCCTTTCTTCTTGGTGCTTTGTTTTCATCAATAGATCAGCCTCAAACATTGGTGACATGGGTCTTTTTGTTCTTTTCATTGCTATGTCCCTATGCTCATGATTTTAATGTTTATTGCACCTATTAGTCTAATTCTTAGTTATAGTTTTGTTTTTCTTTCTCTATCTCTTTTCTCTATAGTTGTCCTGCTCAGCAGACCCAACTAAGCTTGCAAGCACCTCGATTCTTCTCACCAAGGTGACTAAAAAGTTGTAACACCAGCTACACAACAAGTATGGCTATGGATACAGGTTCAGGTACAAGCATGAAGGTACAGAGGATAATTGATTGAGTGAGTGAGTCCTCATGGAAAATGGCTGAATGGATCACTGAATGATGGTAGGAATGATGGAAAGAATCCTCCGAAAATGAACTAAGCCCAAACAATATGTATGCATGTCCCCAACTTGACACTTGTCATGTTGGGAGCTACTTTGGCCCACTTGTCCCCAACATTAGAACTTAGGATAAAATAATTATCCATTTTTTATACTTTAAGAAATATTAATATAATATTCCCTTTTGGCTTAACCTCCCTAGCTTAGCCCCTTTTCCTTAACTTTTAGCCCCTCCCTTTTCCTAATTGGTGGAGTTTAGTCCCCCATACTCTTTTATTGTGGTCGATCTGCACACAATGATGTATTTTATATTTATGATGAGACATATACAAAAATAGGCACACTGACCTTTAGCATCTAGGCTCTCTGGCCTAATACAAACATAAGCCTCCTAGCTTATAGTAATTGGCTCACCAGCCCATAAAACAAAACATATACACAAAGGCTCCCTGGCCTCAAAATTGCACGCACTTAAGTTGTTGTGCACGGTATCCTGGAATGTGCACACTTCATCATTTTACTACACAATACATGCACACACTATGCCATGAAAGGTGCATACAAAAATGGTATCAAACAACTCACCATCTTAAGTACATTTTCATTTACATTTACAAATGGGTTCGGCCTAGGGATATTACAATCCCCTCCCATTATTTATGCACTGTCCTCAGTGCATTATGTAAACACATAGAAAAAATAATTATAAAATCCTCAAAAATATGTGAGTATTCTTTCCACATTGCATCCTCATGCTCCCAAGTAGAGTCCTTAGGATCGCACCAGGTCCATTGTCCCTTTACAATCCCTATGGCTCGATTCTGGAGTTGTTTGATTTTCCAGTTCAGAATGTGTACTAGGTGCACTTGAAAAGCGCCTTCTTGCTCCACTTGAATCAAATTCCAATCAGTAACATGATTAGCATCAGGTATATATTTCCTGAGTAATGATACATGGAATACATTATGAATAGACATAGATGCAAGCAATGCAATCATATAAGCTACTGGACCAATCCTCTCTAGGATTTCAAATGCCCCACAATAGCAAGATGCCATCTTTGAACAATTTCCCAACTTCGGGGAACTTCTGTCGGCCTTCACTTTCAAGAAGACATTGTCCCGAACTTTAAATTCCCTATGGGTTCTTCCCTTATCACCATATATTTTCTTCCTGTCTTGGGAAACCTTTAAATTTTATTTTATTTTCAACATTTGCTCCTCCATTTCCCTGAGTAAATCTAGCCCAGCCACTGCTCTATCTGTTGGTTTATCCCAACTTACCGGTGTGTATCACTTTCTTCCATAAAGTGTCTCAAATGGGCTCATATTTAGAGACGCTTGGTAACCATTGTTATAAGCAAACTCTACCAAGTGTAGGTAGTCTTCCCATTTTTATGGTTTATCCATCACATACATCCTCAACATATCCTCAATCACTTGATTCACCCTCTTTGTTTTTCCATCTGATTCTGGATGATAAGTTGTACTAAAATTCAAATTTGTTCCAAACCTATTAAATAATCCATTCCAAAAATTTGAGGTAAATTTTGGATCTCTGTGAGACACAATTGTCTTGGGTATGCCATGTAATCGAGCAATGTATTTCATATAAACATCAACAATGTTGGTTGCCTTGTGAGTGAGATTAACTGGAATAAAATGGGCAGCTTTGCTAAGCTTATCCACCACTACCATGATAGAATCATGTTGTTTGTTTGTTTTGGGAAGTTTGGTGATGAAATCCATGGTTACAACTTCCCACTTCCACTCAAGAATGGGTAATGGTTGTAGCAAACTAGTTGGGTGTCTATGCTCAGTCTTTACCTTTTGACATTCCAAACATTTGGAAATAAAATCAACGACTTATTTCTTCATGTATAGCCAATAATATTGGCTTTGGATAGCTGCAATAGTTTTCTGATATCCTGGGTGCCAAGCATAAGGTACATTACACATTTCTCTCAATATCAGATTTTTCAATTCTTGGGTATTTCGTACATAAATTCTTTCCCTGTACATGAGAATTTCATTTTTTTTTTAAATATACTAGGGCAATCGAAAAATCGCGATTCTCGTACTCACGTGACACATGGTCGATACTCGTCCGCTACCACTATAACCCCAGGTGCGCCACTGATCCAGGGGATCAAATTTTGCTCAAAATTCAAAGTGCTTAGAATCGATTCAAATTGAACAGGTGCGTAGGCCTCATCATCATGAACCCAACGCAACTTGTTTGGGTTCAAAAAGACATTGGATGAGTGAGATATCATGTTCTATTCAAATCATCAAATAGGAAAAATAAAATTTTGCTGACTGTACAGTCTGTACAGTCCGTACAGATGCTGACGTGGCAATGTTGTACGATGACGTGGTAGAGCCATACACTGATGTGGAAGAGCTGTACACTAACGTGGTAGGGATGAGTTGGCGGACAGTTGGTAGTTGGATGGTCGAATCATTTCCTGACATGTGGCATTGTGGTGAATGGATTGGTGACACGTGGCCCAAGCAAGGGTCGCCATGTGTCACCTAGGCTATGGTTAAAACTTGTGTAGTCGGCAGGACTCGGCCTCGCAACCTCCAGGAAGGGGAAGAGCTTTGGGAAGGGCCACCCAACCAGCACACCCACCGTTGGTTCTTATTATATAAAGGGTTTCATATATATTTAAGTTTGAATTATTTGTTGGTTGGGCATGGTCCAGGCTGGGGCTAAGCCCCGGCCCCTGGTCACATATTGTTTACCATATAACCACCACTTGTGTGCATTTTTCAAATGAATTCAGAGCCCATGCACTTGACACTTGCTGCATTACCATAAGTTTAAACCTTGGCCCTTTTTTGTATGCGGGTGTGGTCGTATGGTAAGCCAAATGCCCAACAGTTAGGTGGTTAGGGGATAGGTACCCTAACCGTCCTACAGTTCACACAGTTTTGTGGTTATGCACTCGGTGCTAGGTTTTAGCACAAAAATGAGTGCATGAGCTAGGTTGGACACACAAAGGTACATTTTGGCAATCCAGAGACAACAAGTTTGAAGGGGAACTTCCAGGAAGCCTATCTTCTTCATTTTTTGGCCAAATCAGGTGTTGAAAAAACCTAGCTAGGGGTTTTTGGATGTTCTGAAGCCAATGGAGCCATCTATTTGGAATTTTGAGCATTGTAAAGCACATAGTTTATCACTTTGAGAAAATAATATAAAAGATCCATTGGAAGATGGACGAGGAGATGTAGCCCAACAGAGGGGTGAAATCCTTTATCATTTGTTGTGTTATATGTTTTCTATTAACTGTTATTTGTTGCTTATTATCTGCATCTTGAATGTGTAATTTATAGAAAAAATTGTGTTTGCAAAATTGATCCATTTGCATAATAACACTTCAATTAAAACTTGCAAATATTTTCAAGAATACAAGCCTTTATCATTTTTAGATCAAGTTGGTATCATAGCTTAGGTTTTTGAAGGATTTATTATTTGCAAGTGTTTTGTTTTATGATGCTCACAAGGTTGAAACTCACAAGAGGAGAAGGTCAACTTGTAGAGCCAAGTTCTCATACTTCAAGAAGAAAAATTATATCATGACCTCAAGCTTCAAGAAGGCATTCACCAAGTATGGCTCATGAAGAGAGACATGAAAATATTCCTATAGAAGATGAATATGTCATAAAGGTTTTCATGGAAATGAGAGAAATGATGAAAGTCTTAATGGAAGAAAGGAATACAAGGTTGCAAGGTGAAGGCTCCAACCCTTCAAAGAACAAGGGAGACAGTGGTGATAAAACTCCAAATGGAAATGGAGGGAATGGTGCTTCTCCACCACCCTCACCTCCATCTTCCTCTTCTTCTACCAGTTCAAGAACTCTTCTAAATTCTCCAAAGGGGCATGGTAAAACTTCTCAACAAATTCCTTTGTTAAAGATTGATATTAAATTTGAATTGCCAATGTACAATGGAGAGGTAAATGCTGAGAAATTAGATAACTGGATTCATCAGATTGAGGCATATTGTAAGATACAAAAAATTCAAGATGATGAAACTAAGATTCAACTAGCTTCTTTAAGATTGGATAGTGCAAC
>JASDQU010322396.1:0-13044 GCA_032191745.1 Picea mariana | reverse complement strand
TTATGGAACTTTTCGACTAAGGATAGTCTGTGGAGGAGTATTCTTGTTGAAAAATACATCGCCCATGACTCGGAAATGGATTGGATTAGGAGGATATGGAAGAGTATACAAAACATGTCAAATCAATGGAAAGCACTAACTTTGGCCTTCCCTACAATTGGTAAGTTCTTGGCTTGGAAGGTGGGCTCGGGTGCTCTGGTAAGGGTAAGAATGGATGCGATAACAGGCTGTGGGGAGAATGTTTTTCTTCCGGAAGATCTAGTACAATATTTGTAGGATGTGGGTAGATGTACAGTGAATAGAATCAGTGATCCTCGCAATACGACTCCTTGGTTTCAGGGTTGGCTTCAGGTTCATGTGTTAGGGCTTGATGGAGGTTGGAATGAGGAGTGGTTGCTCTTTTTATCTGAATTAAGGAAAGCACATGTTAGACTAAGGGATGCCAAGGATGAGGTAGTATGGGTTTTCAACAATTCTTGGCGCCACTTCTCAACCAAGATAGGGTATCTTGCTGTCCAGGATTCAGGGCTAGCAGAGGATAGTTTATGGCCTAGTAAAATCTATAAAATAAAGGCGCCTCCCAAATGTATGATATTTTTTGGGCTGGTCCTTAAAAATAGGGTGTTAACTTGGGACAGACTCCAATTAAGAGGCAATATAGGGCCAGGGATTTATTTGCTTTGTCGGCAAGACAAAGAAACTAATGATCACTTGTTTTTGGACTGGCAGTTTACTAAACTGGTATGGAGTGAGGTTGAAGTGCAGGTGTCCAAAGGATCATTATGGGTCATGCCTAGTTTGGAGGAGTACTTTCAGGTTTTCTTTGCGAGAAGTGATCTCAAAGAGGTTAGAGCTCTCCCTCTTCTGGTTGCTTGGAGTATTTGGCTAGCAAGGAATGTCAATATTTTTGAAGAATGCTCCCTCCCTTCCTTTAGACTCTCTCAATAGGTCCTTGGTATGCTCTCTTTTTACAAACAGGTTCCCAAGGTAAAGGAGACCAGGGCGATAAGGGATCTTTCTATCAACAAGGACACTCCCTGGGGTTTTTTTGACGATGCATGTCAGGGAGCTGATCACCTTTGTAGCTTGGGTTTCATCCTATTCCTTTCCGATACACACTATCTTGTGGGCAAGGCCAATCTTGGTCAAGGAACAAATAACCAAGGTGAATTTAAAACTCTGCTCTTCCTTTTAAAATGTGCTATGGATAGCATTGCAGGTTTTTGGTGACTCTGCCATGGCTATTGATCAATGGATGAATGGTAGGGCCCAAGTACTAAACACTGGTTTGATATAGGTTGCTCAGCAGCTGAAAGAGATCTCTGATTTGTCTCATGAGATCAACTTCACATGTTTTTAGAGAACTGAATTCACATGCCGACACTCTTTCTAAGGAAGCTTTAAATCTAGAAATCAACAGACATGTTATAGAAGAATTTTCCAAGGGATATCAGTTTCTTGATCTGAATGTAATAGTCTCTTTTGCTCAGCTCTGTGTAAGGAACAACAATAGTTTTTGCATTTGTCTTCAATAGAGGGCTTACAAGACACTTGTCTTCTTGTTTTTGCTTCCTCTGTTGACAACTTTTGTATTAGACCCTAGTAGAGGGGTTACAAGTCTCCTGTAATTTTGTTAAGTTGTCAAGGTTATACACGTCCAAAGAATCAGGTAATCATAGTATTGCTTGTTCCCAATTACTTTTCCAAATGGTGACTTGACAGTGGTTATTCAAGTCCACCATGTCTATATGTATATATCATAGCGACTATCAAGTTGACCATATATAAAGCCACTGGCAAGTTGGCCATTTGAAAAAATGAAAAAATTATTGGAAACAGGCAATGCTATGATCACATGATTTTGACTTTCCTAATTGGTACGATCCAATTTTAACTTAATGTGTGATTTAAATGATGTGTAATTCATTGTATCTGCCATTCATGAATCATTATTGACAAATAAAAATGGTTATTAGTGACAGTGAACCAGGTCTCTTTTTAGGAACTTAATAACCAAATCAAATTAAATTATTATTAAAACTAAATAATCCTCCTTCGTCTAAATGTATGATAAAAAAGATAAAATTGAGGCCCTTGAATTATGATGCATATACATGTTCACAGTAGCCCAAAACAAAAAACAACCCAAAATGTGCTGAAAGAGAGACTYACCTTGCTCGTGAAAATAGAAGTCCGTGCAAAAATAATCAATTCACTGCTCAATCAAAGTGAATCGAGGAATGCTATTAGTTSTTGATATTTGAGCCAAGGCGTCAATAYAATGGAAGAGTTCAATAACTAYAAACATTGCATATACATTGAGAACAGTATCAAATATGATTACATCACACCAGCAATTCCAATAACGGAGATTGCAACACAATTAGCCTATTAGGCCAGATTCTGCTCAGTGAAAGATGTTAAYAGCTTTTGGATATGAATATTTAAACYACACTAATTATGGAACTCAGTTACATGGATTACACACATCAAAGTCCAATCCAAAAGAGCACGCCAATCTGTCAAACAAGAAACTCTTGGAACATAATGATGCAAAAAGAAGCAATCACTTCTGAAATTACAAACAACGTTGTATTCCCAAAACTGAGCTCACAAAAGCAGAAATGCATAACTATAACCCGACTCTGAAATACGTTAGCATTAGAGGAAAGCGTCAAAATATATTGGTTTCGAATTTGGTTGCAACAGTGACTCCTTCAAAGGGAAAAAAGACATGGTCTTGATTCCTCAGAAAATACATAATGTCCCTAGCACTATCTATGTCTTGGAGCTCCCACAGTTACGTCATATCTTTTATTGTCTTGGCCGCCTTTGTTCATCATTGCTACAAACTCATCGTAGTCAATTCGTCCATCCTAAACATTTAAGAACATGGAGAATTAGATCAATTCGTGTTTACTATGTGCATCACAAAATTTAATATATTGACAATCCCCAATAACATGAAGATGAAGGTGCTTACATTGTCTGTGTCCACCTCGTCAATTATCTCCTTAATAGTCTTTTGATCATCCATTCCATGGCTTTTCAGTCCCTGTTCTAATTCCTCCTTTGTAATGTACCTGAATAAATTCGAAATAGATTCAGTGATGACACATTTTCTCTATATATCTCAGAATTATGTCAATAGCAGTTTATGGTGAGAGAAATCTTCTGGATCCATCGCATAAGATTTATTGAGTCAAAGTTTAGGACCAGACATTTTATTCATCCTGATGATAACACAATTGTCTGGTCCGAAAAGTCTACTCAATAAATCTTCTGCCATGGATCCGGAAGATTTCTTTCACCATAATGTTATATCGATATCGATAGAAACTTACACAAGGTAATGGCCTTTAATTAACATAATGATTGATTGATTATGATTAGTGTCATTATGCACAAACCTTCCCTAAGTAGGTGCTTGTGTGAGATAATAAAGATGTGAATAGTAAACAATTAGGACAAGACAAACATGGACTCTTTTAGAATCTCCTCTCCTCCAGGAAATTCAAATGAAACCAATACCAAAAACTTAATATATGTGCATCAACATTTAGTGAAATTTACCCGCTGTTGTCTTTATCAAAATACTGAAAGGCAGTATATAAACGATCTTGCTTGTCCATTCTGTTCATGTGCATTGTGGCAGTGATAAACTCAAGGTAATCAATTGTCCCATTCCCATCTACATCTGTCTGGAATAACAAGCACAAGTATCATATGACTAGAAAGCCAAGAGTACACTTCTAGATCAAAACATGCAAAACAACCAGGAAGATTAGATTCGATCAACACTCCTGTATGCAGGAAAAAAATCTTAGGTACTTACAGCATCCATTAATTGCCTGATTTCCGACTCAGAGAGTTTAGATCCTAATCTTGCAAAGCCACTCTTCAACTCTTCAAATGTGACTGTGCCACTGTTATCAGTGTCCATATTCTTGAACATCTCCTTCAAACCCATTATTTCCTCTTCTGATAGACTGTCAGCAATCACCTGTAATAGACTGAGGCATTTTAGATTATATACTAAAGGTATTCGAGATTGTCTGCATATATATATAAAAACGATATACCTTCAAGGCAACTTTTTTAAGCTTATTCATTGCTATGAATTGCTTCATCCTAACCAATACAGCATTGTCAAGTGCTATGTCTGAGGCGTTGCCATCTTCTCTCATCCAGGGATGGTCTACGGTTGTACCTCAAAAAAAATGATTAGCAAGTATGAAAAAGCAAGATGATCCCATTAGAAATTAAATGCATGACAATTATCCACTAGGTTTTTTTTATCCTTTATAATATGATAACATACCTAAAACTTGAAAAGCCGTCAGACGTTTATTGGGATCTTTCTCGAGCATCGATTTAACCAAGTCTTTTGCATCATTAGAAACAGATGGCCATGGTGCTTTGTCCAAGTCGACGCGTCCACCCAATATAGTATCAAATATGCCTCGTTCCGTATCTGTAAATTTATCATCTTATATCATGCTGGCAGTCAACCTAAAAGGTATGCAATATATTCTTTCTATTTTCTTGTACCAACCTGCCCAAAATGGAGGTGAACCACAGAGAAGAATGTAGAGTATGACGCCAGCACTCCATATATCTACTTCCGGTCCATTGTGTCGCTGCAATATTTCTGGAGCCACATAATATGCACTGCCCACGATGTCTCTGAATACATCACCTATATCAGATGAAGATAGGGTATCAAGTTGAATTAATAAAAACAGCAAAATACAGTTGAAAAAGGAGAGTAAACGAATCAATATAATCACCTCTTATCATTTCTATTTACTAAAAACTCCGGTTTTTGCTAGTACTGTCACCCACACAGGAAGGTTCTGCATAGCTATTAGATCGACTTCATCATTTCTAATGTGACCAAGGCATTGGTTGACACACATATAATAGCAAGAAGGAAAGCAAGACGAAGATGGAGTTAGATTATAACACATATAAGTGAGTGTGTAGCTCATTCTAAATTTGTTATAAGTCGAGTTGGGTTGCAAATTAAGTTTTTTTTTTCACACATCAAMTCAAAAATTTAAATATTCGAGGTAATAGTTGGTATTTATAAATTGTAGTGCACTATTCCCAAAGTGTTGGTATAACAACATACATCCCTGGAAATATGCACCCTTGCTAATCTAAGTGGACCTCATTTTCCTCACTTAAAGGAAGTTGGTTATATTTTGGTGCTMTATAAGATGGCTTTAGTGGTCGATCTAATGTGTATGTGATGTGTTGTGCATGGAAATATTTTGGTTTTCTTATGCTTATATGTAAGTTGAGCTATGCTCACTTGTGMTTAAGTGTTTGTAATGGTGCCTTTAGACACCACTTCTTTTTGGAATACCTAGCTTTATTATCTACTTAATTCTCTGGTTCTCAAACATGGTACCAAAGCTAGTTGTTTGAGATTTAGCATGGTGTTTGCAAGTCTTTTGGAGGTTGTCTGTTGTASATGCTCCTAATAAGTTAAATTTGTCTAGTTAGATTGACTTGGGGTTTCAACTTATAGATTGAATCTAGAATTATATWTGTAGATTAACATCATGTGTGTTCCAAGCAAGATCATGTAGTTTTGAACAACCACAATGTAACAACCCCCARCTGAACTGAGGACCATTTCTACGCGAAAAACACAAAAAAATAATTTTCTTTGCTAACTAATTTCCTATAGCTTACCAACTACGAATTTCACATAGATTTAACTACTGCCCGATATCATAATTAAATGCATCCAAAACATGCTAAAAACAATATGAATGCAATTTAAATAACTTAGCACAACAACATATAAATCGTTCTCAAACATAGAGTTGATACACAACAATTAAACTCATAATGCAACACAGAAACAAGATAAAACACTTATATTTTAAAAACAGTTGTGCAACCAACTACTTGGGACGAACTTTCCATCCAACCATAGACTTCTTGTTCCAAATCTCAATATCAAGTCACCTTCGAGTTGGGGTTAGCAATCCACAAAAGAGGACAGTCTCTCACTATCTACTCATAGCTCAGAAAATCTCACAACTCATTGGTATTCTCCTACAGTTATCTCGATTTTCCATCAGCTCTTTTCCTCTCGGCCTGCCCAACCCAAGGAATGTACCCTTTCATTTCTCTCAGTCTATCGGGTGTCCCATTCGTTTATCAAGGTCTTTCTGGCATAGGTAACCAAGAATCTCACTACTGTTAAATTTAGCATTGTTATTAGGTTCTTTTCAATTTACTAAAGCATTTCCAAAATATCAGCATAAGTAGGATCACTGAAAGAAACACAATCACAAGGTACATAACATTTTATCCCGGGAAACCGTCATGGGGGAGAAAACCCAACAAAAACTTCCTTAATAATAGATTTCCAATACAATGTGAAGACTTAAGACCAAACCACCAAGAATAAACTAGGACCGAGCATGCACCTCTCTTCTCCTTCTTGCAATTGCAACTTCCTTCAAAAGATGTGCACTAGAAGTGTGTGTGAGTGAATGAATGAGGCACCATCCTCACTTATATATACTAGCTAAGGGGGCGCTAGGGTTACGTGTCTTCACCATGTATGGCCAACTTCTTCCAATAGTGGTTAAAAGCACTTTATAGCCCTAGGGGCCCACTTTACAAATACCACCATATAAATATGGTTTGACCAATCCACAAAATGAGATTTGGTCTTATACAAGACTCGACATGATCAATTTGTTGGGGATTTGGTCTTATACAAAACCAACATTTTTGCCTCGTTTTTTGTGTCCATTGTTGAATGATTTTTCGATACATGGTTTTTGTCGATGGTTTTCTATTTTCGGTTAAGGAATTAGGGTTGTTGACTAATCCATGTCATTGGGTCAGGGTTTTGGATGTCGCTGACTCCTATATGTATATTGTATTGTAAACGATGTATCACAATGAATGAATATAGAATATACTGGTTTTCTCGGTTTAGGTTTCCAGGGGAAAAATCTCTGTGTAATGTGTGTATTTTCCATTGTATCTTTTCCGTTCTTTTATTGAAAATCTGTTTGCAATAAATATTGTATAAGGTTAAAATCTACATTTGGTATCAAAGCTTTGTTGGCTTCAGGGGGATGCCTTTGTGGTCAAGGGTTTGACTCGACACTGTGATAAGTCTTATTATAGTGGGAGATCTGTGGTATTGATTTTTCAGGTGAAAAGAAATGGCGAGCAGTTCGAAAATGGAGATCGAGAAGTTTAACGGGCAAAGTTTTGAGCTATGGAAGCTCAAGATGGAAGATCTACTACAAACTACTACACGATAAAGGTATGGTTGAAGGTATATCTAACTACTCTCGAGATTTTGATTTCTGTGAACATTGTGTATATGGGAAGCAAAATCATGTAAGATTTCCCTCTAGTGCAATGAGGGCAGAAGGAATTTTATAGCTAGCTCACAGTGATGTGTTTGGACCTGTGTCGGTTCTATCATTGAGAAAATCTGTGTACTATGTCTCATTTATAGATGACTTATCGAGGAATACTTGGATATATTTCCCCAGGAATAAATCTGAAGTCTTTTACAGGTTTAAAGAGTTTAAGGCTCTTGTTGAGAATCAAACAGAGAAAAGAATTAAGGTGCCGAGGACAGATAATGGCAGAGAGTTCTGCGGGAATGAATTTGAAGAATTCTGTAAGAAGTGCGATATAGTAAGGCAGAAGACTACTCCATATACACCTCAGTAGAATGGAGTTGCAGAAAGGATGAACAAGATGCTGATGGGAAAAACAAGGTGCATACTCAGTGGTGCCGAGTTAGGGAAAAAATTCTAGACAGAGGCAGTGAGTACTGCATGTTACTTGGTCAACAGATCACCCTCATCAACATTGGATGACAAGACTCCACAAGAGGTATGGATTGGTAAGAAACCTTCTCTCACACATTTCAAGGTATTTGGCCGTGAGGCCTATGTTCATGTTCCGAAGGAAAACATGAGTAAGCTAGATAAGAAGGTTGAAAAGTGTATCTTTATTGGGTATAAAGATGATCTCAAAGGTTATAAGCTTTGGAACCCAGAAACTAAGAAGGTTGTGTATAACAGAGATGTGGTATTTAGAGAAATGAAGGGTATTGTTAAACAAGAAGTCCTACCAAATAAGGAAGAAATATAGTTTGATTTAAAGGATGATGAATCAGACTCTACAGAAGAACATGAATCAAAAGAAGAAAATCCTCATACTCCAGTATTGAGGAGATCGGTTTGAGAAAGAAGGTTACCAGAAATGTATACTCCATCTGATTTCCATTCAAATTTTGTTTTGTCTATTACTGATGATGATCCTAGAACTGCCAAGGAGGCAGTGGATTTAGAGGATGGAAAGCTTTGGGAAAATGCCATGGATGAAGAAATGACAACCTTGGATAAAAATGAGGCTTGGGATCTAGTGGAGTTACTGACTGGAAGAAATCCCATTGACAACAAATGGTTATTTAAAAAGAAGCTGAATGCAGAAGGCAAAGTGAAGAAATACAAAGCTTAGTTAGTAGCAAAGGGTTATTCCCAGGTTGAGAGAATTGATTTTGGTGAGATTTTTGAGATTTTTTCTCCTGTTGTCAAGTTAACTTCTATAAGATTTTGGTTATCTGTTGCTACTGCATTTGATTTTGAAGTAGAACAGATGGATGTGAAGACAACATTCCTACATGGGGATTTGGAAGAAGAAATCAATATGAAGCAGCGAAAAGGTTTTGTTGTGAAGGGAAAGAAGGAGCTGGTATGCAAGTTGAAAAAGTCCCTGTATGGTTTAAAACAATCACCAAGGATGTGGTATCAAAAAATTGATACTTATATGCTGGGACTTGGCTTCACAAGAAGCAAAGAGGATCACTGTATGTATTTTAAATTAATTGGCAATCATTTGATTTATTTGGTCTTGTATGTAGCTGACATTCTGCTAATAGGAAATAACAATGAGATTATCCAGGATGTGAAAACTCAGTTGTCCTCTAAATTTGACATGAAAGATCTCGATGCTTCAATTTTCATTTTGGGCATGGAAATTAAAAAAGATCAGAAAAAGAAGAAATTCTGGTTAAATAAGAGAAAATATGTCTAGACAATATTGCAGAGGTTTAATATGCAAGAATGTAAATCGATAAAGGTCCCTATTCATGTTGGTGTAAAGTTATCTGTGGATCAGTGTCCCAAGACACATGAAGAGGAGTACATGTCTTGTGTTCCATATGCGAGTGCAGTTGACAATTTGATGTATGCAATGGTTTGTACTCGACCGAACATTGCACATGCAATGAGAGTTTTGAGTAGGTATATGTCAAAACCAGGGAATGAACATTGGACAATAGTAAAAAGGGTTTTCAGGTATTTGCGTGGCACTGTTAGCTATGGATTGTGCTACCAAGGAACACCAAGATTGGACAGAGTGTTGGACATACATGACTTTGTGGATGCAGACTAGGCCGAAGATCTGGATCATAGGAGATCTACAAGTGGGTATGTGTTTAACCTATTTGGAGGAACAATAAGTTGGATGAGCAAAAGACAGGCTGTAGTGGCACTTTCAACTACACAAGCTGAATACATGGCAACAACTCATGTAAGAAAGGAAGTAGTATGGTTACAAAGATTGTGTACAGGTATTGGGTTGGTACAACAATGTAAGGATAGATTGTGACAGTCATAGTGCAATTTTTTTGGTGAAGAACCCGACTTATCATTCAAAGACAAAACATATTGATATTCAATATCACTTTTTGAGAGACATGGTTGAAGAAAATAAAGTGTTGTTGATGAAGGTGGACACTTTGAAGAATGTTGTAGATTCATTAACAAAATCTGTGAGCACTGAGAAGTTCTCTTGGTGGAGGATCCATGGGCATTGTTGCCCTGGATTGTTGACTATGTAACCCTGTAACCCCCTGTATGCAAATAAAACAAGTGGGAGAATGTTGTATTCTTTGCATGACTAGCTTTAGTGTTTGCTACATTGCGTCGGGGGTTCGGGGGCAGGGCCCCCAAAAAATTTGTTTTGCCTCGAGAAATGTGTCGCATTTTTGCTTCATTTTTCGTGTTGCATTGATTTTTGTGTCCATTGTTGGGCGATTTTTTGGCACATGGTTTTTGTCGATGGTTTTCTATTTCCGGTTAAGGAATTATGGTTGTTGACTAATCCAAATCATTGGGTTAAGTTTTTGGATGCCGCTGGCTCCTATATGTATATTGTATTGTAAACAATGTATCACAATGAATGAATATAAAATATACTGGTTTTCCCGGTTTGAGTTTCCAGGGGAAAAATCTCTGTGTAATGTGTGTATTTGCCATTGTATCTTTTCTGTTCTTTTATTAAAAATCTGTTTGCAGTAAATATTGTACAAGGTTAAAATCTACACAATCCACAAAAGAGGATTTGATCTATAAGATAATAACTCAATTATAATTAAAATATTCTTCGAAGTTACAATATTTCAACACTCCCCCTTAACGAGAAGGGTATTCTACTGACATAACCCAATACAACATCATCGGGAGAGAGAGAGGGAAACAACATCATCAACATATGGAACATTGACTGGCATATCTACAAATCATCATAAGTTTTTCTTGTCATCATCATCCACAACATGGAGCTTGGAGTAGTATCACCATCATCATCAACATGAAGCTGGAGTAACATCATGATCCTCATCGACATGGGGCTAAAATAACATCATCATCATCATCATCATCAACATGAAACTGAAATAACATCTTCATCCTCATCAACATGAGGCTAAGATAATATCATCATCATCATCATCATCATGAAGTTGAAGTAGCATCATCAGCATCATCAACATCATCAACATGAAGCTGAAGCATCAACATTAATAGCATGAAGCTAGAATAACAGTATCACCAACACGAGACTGGTACACCATCATCAACAACACGAGGTTGAGACAACAATATCATCAGCACGAGGCTGAGACAACAACATCATCAACATATGGCAACATAATGAGGTAGGTGCAACAACAATATTTTGTGGTATTCTGACAGACCGTCCTTACCGAACCTTCAAGATCTGCCTAGGAATCAAAAGATTCCCTAGGATATAAAATCCTAACAGAGCTACCACGTGGTACTATGACAGACTGTCCTTATCAGACCTTAGGGATCTGCCCAGGAATCAAAAGATTCCCTAGGATATAAAATCCTAATGGAACTACCACTACTGACCACAACTGGCATATACATGCACAAGTACTTTGACAGACCGACCTTACCGGACCTTCAGGATCTTCCTAGGGATGATCAATCCCCTAGGATATAAAATCCTAACGGAGCAATCCGTTGTTGGTCAAGATACTATAGTATCATCAACATCACTCCCCCTTTCAAGGGAGATCCTTTCAGACAACACCAAACTTGTCTCGGAAGTACTCAAATTTCACACGAGACAGAGGCTTGGTCAACACATCTGCAACCTGCTCATCTGTGCCAACATATTGGAGCTTTATAGCTCCCCTCTACACCATGTCACGAATGTAGTGATACTAGATCTCTATGTGCTTCGACTTATCATGAAACACTGGGTTTACTCTCATCTTTATACAACTCTGGTTATCACATAGAATCACGGTGGCTTCCATCTCCAGATCGAATAGACCTGTCAACAACTTTCGAAGCCATATGGCTTCACAACTGACGGAACATGCTGCAATGTGTTCCGCTTCTGCCGTGTTGAGAACAATACTGGATTGCTTCTTGCTTTGCCATGAAGTCATGGCTAACCTTAGACTGAAACAACATCTTGAAGTGCTCTTTCTATTAGAAACACTTCCAGCCCAATCTGAATCAGTATATCTGTCACACACCTGTTGTGGCATAATATTTTTTTCGCCTTTTTTCGAGGGACATAATCCTCGAAGTCCTACAAGGCTTAGCGCAGGCTAGCTCTTCCCTTTTTTCCACTTCCATGTGATCGTTGATTATGACCACAGGCCAACCAACTAAGCGTCTTTTCGCATTTCGCGACTCGACGATATAAGCGAGTTGAGTCTTTCGACTCTGCAAACCCCGAAATGCCGAAGTGCCGAACAGGCTTCGATCAGCAATTAGCCCCCTGGGCTATGCCTTGGCCAGTATGACCACTTCTCATAAGACCGCAGTCTTATTCCCTTCGGGACTTATCAATACGAGAGCCCGACCTCTTGTCAACGGGACTTTCGAATTCTCGATTTTTGATTTCTCGAAATGGCCTTTGTCACATTAGTCATCCTGGCTATGCCCTGATCCAGGTGACCACTCCTCATAAGATCTCTGTCCTATTTCTTTCGGGACTTATCAATATGAGAGCCCGACCTCTTGTCAACGAGACTCCTGAATTCCCGATTTTTGATTTCCTGAAATGGGTGATCTCGTGACACGTGGCCTCCCTTAATCGGACGGTCCAGATCTATTTCGGGACTTCCACCATGGAGTGTCCCGATCTCTTGTCAACAAGACCTCCGAAATCTCGAAGTCCGAGATCTCGAGATGGGTGATCTCGCGACACGTGGCCTCCATTAATCAGATGGTCCAGATCTATTTCGGGACTTCCACCATGGACTGTCCCGATCTCTTGTCAACGAGACCTCTGAAATCTCGAAGTCCGAAATCCCGAGATGGGTGATGTCGCGACATGTGTTCTCCTCCCGGATGGATGGCTCAGATCTATTTTAGGACTTTCATTGTGAAGTTTCTCGACCTCTCGTCATCAGGACTTTCGAAATCCCAAAGTCCGAAATCTCGATACCAACTCCTCTTTCGAGACTTTCGCCTCTGTTCACGAGGGCTTAACCCTCATGCATCTCCTGATAGATCCAACGACTATCGGGTTTTCTAACTAAGATCTGACGGTTTAGATTTGTCCCGCGCTATGCACTCTCTCGCTGCTCCCTGGACGTGGAAAACCAACGGTCCAGATACTCCCACGGACCTTGGGGATCTACGGTCCCGATTTCTTCGCTACTCACGAAGATAAAGGAAAAGGGTTAAGGCATTTAACGCCCTCGTTTCTTCC
>JASDQU010322394.1:0-13044 GCA_032191745.1 Picea mariana | reverse complement strand
ACCAATCCGCAAAAGGGGATTTGGTCCTTATACAATTACCGACTTGGTTAATCCTCAATGGGGATTTAACCTAATAATAAAAATAATAATAATGACATGATTAATCCACAATGGGGATTTAATCAAATAACAAAATAATAAGAATGCTCTTCGCAGTTACATTATTTCAACAGTAATCAACCTAATATCTCCAGGCTTTAACTAAGAAGGTTCAACTGCACTCTTAGTTGTACTACCCGATTACACAGGGACAAGAGAGTAATCTTCCCAGGTGTTGTTTTCGGTGCCACTATAGCAGTCAAACAGTCAAGCAACTAATCTAAGGCTAGTTTCAAGACACCTATAGGACTTCTGATATACCCGACGATATGTGGAAGTGAATTCTATCGGTACTACTCGAAGAGGTACCAACAAGGGTTACAAGGATTTCCAACCAGGTGAAACCTCTTGTAGTTCATGCATGTAAACTTCCCCTACCGCAGGTTACCCACTTAATGATAGATCTATGTGTTATTTATAGATGCCATAACACGTCTCTAGATTGAATTTTATTTTCTAAATTGGTGCCAAGAAATAGTTGTGATATCACTTATGATGTACCTAATAGAAATATTCAAAGGATAAATAGCAAAATATTATACCTTTATTGATATGGAATCAATGTTCACTTGCCTCTTCAAGGGGGCAACCTCCAATAGAGAAGAGCTCAGATTATTTCTCAAGACACCTTTTACAATGTTTCTATATCTTTATATAGTACTTTCTATCCTCTAAGAACATTCTAGAGAAGGAACTTTCTAGTAGGCAAAACCTTATACTAAACCTTCTTACAACAATTGTGTTAACACTACTACATAGGCAATATTTACTCATGATGGTCTCCATACATAGCAATACATAGTAATCCATTTACTTAGGAGGATAGGGAGGTTAGGAACCTAACAAATTCCCAGCTTAGATTGAGACTATTGGGCTCTGAAGTTTTTTGGGGAAATTTGAAGCCCTTTGAGGCATGAATGGTGTAGTTTATAATTTCTAAAAATTAATAGCAACTAGCAGAGAAAATTCAAATGTTCTGTATGTGGATGTGCTTGTCTCTTTCAAATTTATGTGTGTATGGTTCAAAATTACCGATATGATCTCTGACTTGAATACAATCTGCAACCTTGCTTGTGATTTATTTTTAGTTCCTAACAAGGCTGGATCAATGTTGTAAGCTAGGAATATGACAACGTCTTTAGAAGGCATTAAGCCTTGACTAAATTAATTTTATATGATATGATGTTATGAAAAATCTTCTATTCACAACCTCACCCTTCTATAGTATGTCTTGCAAGGTTCAATAACCTTTCTCTTCTACAACCATGTCTTGTCTCATTTGGTTTGCAACATTACTCGTCTGAGGTTTTCTTGTCCACAATTTCACTTTGTGGGACTTATGCAACATTGCAACTTTGTCTTATGGCTTTGCAACTTTGTTGCATTCACAAACTCCACTAACCTGCAACTTTCCTGGGAAAACTTGCATAGGCGTACAACCTAGATTCCACAACCTTTTTCTTGCAAGGTCTTCATGGGTCCATAACTTTGACTTATAGTTCTCACAACATTCTCCATCACAATATTTTATGCATCGTTGCTTTTTCTTACAAGTCTATTTGTAGGGTCACAACCCAACCTCCCATTGTTGCAGCATTCTCTCTATGGCAATTGTTTTTAAGTGCAAGCAACACCTTCCTTAATGTGGGAATTTATTGTAATGAAGCAAGTACACCTTACAACTACAAAATGTACTTTGGCTTAGTTGCAACTGGGGGTATTTACTCTGCCAAAGTCCCCTGAGATTGCCCATGAGCCCAACCCATGAGTCATCCCACCTGCATGGATGAGATGTGCTCATAAAGAGTGAGCATGTCACTTGGGGGAATCGAATCTTGGTGGAGGTAATATAATACCACCCTCGCTTTAATAGAAACTGAAGTTTTGCATGATATGATTGTAGACCAATCTCAAATCATGATACATCACAACAGTATGACCTATCCTATTATGAAGGCATTGCTAAGACTCAAAAATGTTTCGCATGATGAGTTCACAAGACTTTCAAAATGCAAAGTGATCTCAGAAAAGTCAAAAGAATGTACAGCCTAAATCATTATAGCTCCCTTAAGCAAGTAGCATAAGTTTGAAACTTTGAAGAAAATTACAATGAAAACATTCGACTATGAATGTGTACAAATAGATATATTAGACCTCAAAGTCCAAGAATGCAAAATCAGCTAGAACCTACTTCATGAACTGGGTAATTTGTAGACAGCAGAGCACCAATAAATTAATCAGTGAACTCAAACCCAAAGTGGATGGAAATTATACAATAATTATTTAGCACATTTCCTGAAAAGGCATTTGGAACTACAAACAAGTTGCAGAATACTTTAAGAGATGCCCAAACTACAACCAAGGACCTGTGAGACCCCTTTGCAAGAAAGTGCAGGGAAGCCGACCCTTGAAGACAAAATGGACATTGTTTGAATATCTGATCAATCAAATTCCAAAAATGTCGAGGACATGTTCAACAGACGATCCAATGCACTTGGAGCAAATTTCCGAGCAAACAGAAAACATAAGGACGTGGTCTGGCCTTTGTATGTGCAGTTATTTGCATAACGAATCCTCCTCATTAACTCTTCTGTGATATCCTCCTTTCCAAACATGGCTGGGTGAGACCCACCCCTCGACCAGTCAACCCAAGTGATACTTCTGTTAGAATTTAGAGATCCAAACTGCATACTCAAAATAGTTGGAAGGTAATGCTCATCAATATAACAAGATGGTGTGCAAAATGCCTTGAATTTTGCATAATATTTGGTGTCAGAAATTATGTTAATTGCCAACTTACGATGAATCTCAAACCACTGTGACCCTTTTCGCCACTGACGTAATGTCACTTCTGGTGCCATTTGTCTTTTATAACGACCCCTTCCATCACGACCTGGGTCATCAAATGATTGCACAAAACTATGTTCTGACTTGATCAAGTAATTGTAAACTGTACTGAAGTTAAATACAGGGATGCAGGTCTCCGATAAAAGTATAAACCTCTCATTCGAAAAGTCAAGTAAAGCATTTGCAAGAAGTCGCCTCTCTGCATCACACATATTCGTTTGTCCCCATTGTACAACCTGTCGAGATACAACCATGCAGATTATAGTCGAAATCCATGACAGTTAAAGTTGTCAACATGTTAACAAGCAGGCAGTAGAAGATAATGGCAATTGTACAGTTAAACTTCCAAGTTCCTAGGCATAACAAACCCCCTGTAATATTTCGTAATAAGCTAAGTTTGCAAAAATGAATCATTTTTACAAGCAAAAATAATCTGGAGCAGGCTTCATATCTTAATGTCTAGAGATCTCATTGGATATATGTGGGAGGAAGATAGGAAAAAATAAGTTTCACATCACACAAGGGTATTTGGCAACCCAAAAAAATGCTTATACTGAAAGAAGAGGAAAGCAATCGCAGCTTGGTCATGTGCAAAGGTTTAAATCTCATCAGGCACATGATAAGCCCAAAGATTTCCTATTGGAAGCCCTCAAATCAACTACTAGGTCTGCAGGCAAAAACAACCTGAGTAACTGGCAGATGACAAACAGGCTTGGCAATTTCTACATCAAGTACTACCATAATGCCCTATGACGATAGTGAAGTCTTTGCTGGCGATAGCAATCCACAACTTAATAAGAAACTGTAAATATGCCCATTGGTTCGAATGTCTTAGGACACGTGATGAGCCCACAGATTATTTGTGGGGAAACCTAGAATCAACTACTTCAACGAGGTCTGCATGCAAAACCAATCTTAGAAACTGGCAGATGACAGTCGGTCTGGCTAATTTCTTCCTCTGTTACTTTCCCAGTTACTCAACTACCAACCATAATGACATGACTGATGGGAAAACACTGTTGGAGACAGCGATCCACACCTTGATATTGAACCTGTAAGCATAGCAACAGGTTTGGAAAGTTTGATTGGTTCGTGGGGGAGGTTCAGAAAAACTCAGGATTTCAGAAAAATTAAAAAGGTTTACAAGTATGAAACAGATAAAATTATGCTAAAAAATTTATATATTACTCATAAACTCAAATGCTCGCAGGAAATACACATATATAACAATAAAAATTTCTCTTTTATTTTGCTTTTAAATCAACTTTGAAAGTTCAATTTTTTGCATTTTTTAAGAAAAGGTTCAAAAGTTTAGTCCAGACCAGTTCAGCCCGTCCAAAAGGTTCTGGGTGTGGCCAAACCTGGTAACTATGCCTGCAAGGATGTCCGTTGAAAGGGGCGTGTTGCTTGGTGATAAAGAAGCCCATCAGCCAGTAGAGCACGCAGCCCACTAGCAAGGGGTAGATTCTGGGTTAGATTTCTAGCCTGTACAATTTTCAACAGTCTATAGATGGGAAATTAACGTTTTCTGTTCATTCATGGGATCAAAAGAAAACCCAATCCTGCCCTCAAACTCTGGCACCAAATAGTCATATTGATGTTAAACTAAATCCTCAACAAGGGTTATGCCTCTTTGATTTTTTAGTAAGCTTGCAATTATGAAGCTTTGATTTTTATGAAGCTATGATTTTTATTAAGCTTGCAATTAAGAAAAACAACAATCACAGAGAAGGAAGGGGACTGACATAGGACATAGGCTTCAATATGGGTTTTGGATATTAACAAAAATAGTGAAATCATATCATAAGTTCCGTTCAATAAAGAAAAAAAACAGAGACCAATAAAAGGAAAGAAACTGTTGAAATATTGATGGTCCAAGATAAAATAAGATAAGAAACCCACACATATCAAAACATTAGAATGAATTGAAAATGGGGTGAAAATTTTACCTGGCTGGGAATCTCTCGACGATAGAAAGGAGAACCTTTAGGGACCTTCAGCTTAAAAGAAGGCAGCGCGTGGACATAAATAGAATACAACCCTTCATGACCGCGAAGGAATCTCTCCCAGAGGGGAAGAAGGGGAAGTGCCCCCCTGGTCAAAAACATAAAGGCGATCGTGGGCACCCTCTCAAAGGGGTACTTTCTCCTGCGTGGCACCATGGACGCTCTCCAAAGAAGCTCCTCGTCGCTCATTCTGTGCGTCAGATTCAGAGGCCTGATCCAGTGTTCGAATCCCGTCGGATCATCTCTGCTATCAAACCCTATATCATTACTACAAACGACGCTTGGCGACGATATTGGTGGGGAAAGCAACGTTTCTCCGAGAGGGTAAAACACGGTCTGGGTGTTCAAATAGTGCGTCATGTTGAAGGTTCCAACGACGCCCAAGACAATTCCGGAACCTACCAGGATTAGATATGTCAGAATTTTCAGCACCTTCACATGCCATTCTCGCTTGCAGGGTAACTGTGATCGAATCCCCACAAGCCCTGTTTCCTCTGCCACTGCATTCCCCCTTTCCTGCATCTTTAACTGTAACTAGATTTTATTCTCTCAATAGCAATTGGTGCTTAATTTATTCATAAAAAACCCCGGTTCCTCCATATTCCACGCTGTTTTGACCGAGAAAACCTGACCAACCGATCTGAAGACACACGGGTCATCGATCGTTTGATCTTGAAGTCAACAATGGGCCGCCACCACATCCAGATTCCACCTTTTTGAAATCTTTGGTTGGTGGATTCACGCACTTTGAAAGAAGCAGAGCAATCCAAGCTCCACCGCATCATAGGAAAGGAAACGTTCTTTTCGCTATCTGCCGACAATTTGGTCGCCCGAGGCCTGAATTTTTTGTTCGCGCTGTTTGTCGTTATTTGCCTTCCCGTCAAAGCGCGACATACCATTTCTTCCGGGGATCGCTGGGTTTTAAGATCCAGCGTCCGCAATAATAAAAATTGAAGATTTCCTCCTCCGCAACACTTGAAATCAAATTCCATGCTGGTTGGTGGTCGGAGTTTGATTCTATTGCGTCGGCCGACGTTAGCGTAGGATTTTAGTTTCACACAGCGTTTCTAAAAGGTAAACCTTTTTATTTATATTTTGAAGGATATTCATTAAGATACTTAGTTACTTTAATGATTTATTTTTGAAGGATATTCATCAAGATACTTAGTTCCTTTAATAATTATGAATTAGTTGCTTGTTTATTTATTAACACAATCATACTATTAAAAGTGGTTAAGTGGTTGATATATTTCAATCATAGTTTTTTTCCACTTAAAATATCAAATGAATACATACAACAAATATATTAAATTTACATATTAAAAAAAATATATGAAATTCATATATATAAAATGAACTTTTTATATAAAAAATTATATATCAAATTCATATATTAAAACTAAACGCATATATCAAATATTTTTTTTATATCAAGAGCATATCTTTTATAAGAAATATATGAAACTCATATATTAAAAACTAAAGCATATATCAAATGAATTTATTGTATAAAAACATATATTATGTGAATACATCAAATGCATATATCGAATACAAATTAAGCAAATGCATATATGCTTAAAAATCAATAAAAAAGAAATACATATATATGTTTTTAAATTAAATTTATATAAAATATAAATGTAAATATGTTTTTAAATTATAATAATAATAATTTGTTTTTAAGGTCACTGCCAAGCCAATTTGTTTTTAAGGTCACGACCAAGCCAAACACCAAATTGTATGAGATTTTCTTGTTTGTGGGACAAGGGACCCTCTCTGCCTAATTATTTTATTCTAAAAAGCCTAACTCATATAACAAACATATTAAATACATCAAAATCTAACAAAATCTAAATTTATAAAACAAAACCAAAATTGTTATATCAATTATATTAAATTAAAAATCATTTCGCTAGTTTTTTTATGACTACTTTGGAGTGAATCTGGAGTTGTTGAAAAGGCCACCTGATATTCACCACTAGGAATTAATATTGTAAAAAGAGGAATAATAAGAGTAATTCACCAGATCCACTGCATTCAGTGTGGAGAATCAAAATCTCAATGTTTTGTGATCACTTTATTAATCCAAGAAGAAGAAATGGAACAATAATAATTATTCAATTGAACATAATAATTTATACTCGATATAACTTCTAGAGTAGGAGCTCGACATAATAATTTCCATCTATACCTTTGGAAAGAAAGTATTGTAGGGAATCACCAAACCACGATCAAATTTAGCACACCACCAGAAGATAGTTGGAGTTACAAGATAAAATTCGCCAGGATGTGATCAAATTCACAATACGGAAAGATAGTTGGAGTTACAAGATATGGAAGTATGAGTTCGAGATTTACAGGATCAAATTCGCCAAACTGTGATCCATGTAGTGTCCCACAACAACATATAATTTACACAACGACGGAGTATATGCACAACAAGTAAAACCTAGAAATATAAACAATGTAATAGAGATAAACACTTATATTTTAAACCAAATGTGAAATCGACTGCATGGAACAGACGTTCCACCCAGCCGTAGATTTGTTGCTTGAAATCTTAGCATCGAATCACTCCCAATCTAGGGCTATGAATCCACAAGAAAGGGGTGTCTCTCCACTGTCCACTCATAACCCAATTTTACCCACCACAAACATATTTTTCCTACACCTATCACAATCCTCCAACTCTCTTCCTCTCGACCTACACAACCTAAGGAATGAGATCCCCCTTCACTGCACATAGTCCCTCAGGCCTTCCCACTTCCCTCCAAGGCTCCAACACAGGTTGGATAGGAATCTCTCTTGTTAGGGACTCCAAGGATGTTAGTTGCAATGAATCTCTCTTGTTGGGGACTAATACTCATATATATGGGTCATAGATTAATGACTTACTCTACACAGTTAGTCCCAAAAATGATATCTAATATGTTGCACTGCGGAAGCCCCTCTATGCTTCAATAATAAGAGTGAAGGGAGCTCTAACTGGATAGTTCACAAGGAACAATACTTGCTAAGGTTTTTCAAATGCGGTAGCAATCTAAGTGGGCTTGATTGTGGGGAAAACTCCATAGTTAAGCGCACTTGAGCGAGAGGAGTCTTGGGATGGGTGACCACCTAGGAAGTCCTGGTTACTGGGTGCAAGCCCCGAAAGTGATGGTCGATGCTATGTGATTAATTTCGTTGGTTTCATTCTTACTTCTTCACCCCTATGAACATCACCCGATGCAATGAGTGCTAAGTGGACTATTCAAATCATGAGAATTATTGGTCACTTGCGATTAATACTCATATAGATATGGGTCATAGATTAATGACTTACTCTATGCAGTTAATCCCAAAAATGATATCTAATATGTTGCACTGCGGAAGCCTCTCTATGATCAAGATCCTTGTTGTAGGGTAATTTCTCTCACAAAATCTCACTCTACAAGCCTAACATCTTGCTTCTTCATGCATTTGCAACTCCAAACAACTACCACACATGCCCACTATAGTTTCCTCTAAGCTCCATCATTTTGCACGTGCTTACTATCCCAAAAAATAGTTGTAAAAACTGCTCCCTTTTTCCATACAAATTTCCTTCTCTTCCCATTCTTGCTTGACTCTCACTCTTCCCCAAAAGGATTTACTTGAATCTCATACTTCCCTCATGCTTTCTTGTAGTCATCTGATGCTCTCAATAACTGTGTGAAGTGACCTTTCACACCCACCCTCTTACATGTGTTTACTGATTGGGGCTTTGATACACTCAAGAGGAAATTAGAAGGTTTTATACACAATGATGATTTTGGAAAGTGGGTTGGGATTAATACACATGAATAATTCCCCTTGGACCCCTCTCTTACACCTTCTCTTAGATCTTCCCCTCTCTTGAGGAAAATTGTCCCCCATTACTTCGTGTGTGTCCATCTACAATTGGCATTACATTTATTTTATTATTTCGATATACAATGTTTACATATTACACCATCACACCCGCGACCATATATCATATTTACATTATACATCGCTAAATTGGGGATTAAAAACAAGGATGTTACATTCTCTTCCCCCTAAAAAATTGCACTGTCCTTGGTGCACAATACCATACTGGTATACGTATATAAAATTTACATCATAGTATTTGATACTTTTGCAAGTTCACAACTCTTGCAACAATTCCAACCAACAATCTTGTGTTCCCCTCAACATGCACAACCCAAGGAAGTGTACCCCCTTCTCTACTCCGCAGTCCTTCAATATGTACCACTTCCTTTCTAGGGCTCCAACATAGATCAGATATGAAATCTCTAAGATGTGGCTCCAAGAATTCCAACTACCAAAATGGAGCCTTGCACAGATATGTACAAATGTACATTCAGTTTTCTTCAAAATTTGCAGGTACTCCTCCCACATGGTCTCCTCATGATCTCGTGTGGCATCTTGAGGACCATAGCAGTTCCATTAAATCTTTACTAGGACGTGTGAAGTTTTCACAACAAACCTAACTAGTAGAAACATGAACACACAAAGCTTGCAAGAGAGAAGAAAAGAGAGTAGAATGAAAGAATTTTATTAAATGTATGAGTAATGGTAAAAATACACATGATATACTCTACATGTTCAAACTAACTCACCATAGTAGTGATATACTCTACATGTTCAACATAGACTAGTTAACCTAGGAAAATAAATATTAGGTGAGTGTGTAGTATCTCCAACACACCCCCTAAACACTACTAGGGTGTAAATGATGAATGGGTCCTAGAAACCAAGGCCATGTTAGGTACCCATTGTATAGTGCATATAAGAATGAAACATTAAAAATAGAGGAAAGACTCAGGAAAATCTCATGGGAACCCCCCCTTCCCCCCTCAAAGTACAATGCATCAAAAAGAAGAAGGAAGAAATAAATTTCTAAGAAATCATGTCCTTCACTCCAAGACGATCGCACAAAAGGAGGAACTTTGATGCAGGAGCATCACCATCAATGTTCAATGAGCCAAGTGGAGGACAACTCAGCATCAAGCACGCACGTTGAAAATATTTGGGATCCAAAAGGAGAGTGCAATATTTTACTATTTTGAAAGTGTTGTAATTAAAGGGATTTCAACGCTTTGAGACTTGAGCCATCATATGAGATCACAGAAGATTGTAATTTCTTTAATGCATATAGGATTGTACATATATTGAGCATCAACTCATATCTAGGTTGTAAATTCCATTTAATTTTAATAATCCTTAGTGGTAGAATGGTTTGATTAGGATGTGAAAGAACTAGAGTAGTTGGTAGGAAGGCTCGAGAAGCCCCTCCATGTATAAATGTATGTAGTCTATGCCCAAATGAGGCTCCTAAGAATTTTTATTTTCTTCTGAAGAGTATTGTATTTTGTTGTTGAAGAATTGTTGAAGAGTTGTCGAAGAGAACCTTGTAAATTCTTTGTTGAATGAATATAGTAGAGGAGAATTGCTTTCAGATCTTTGCATATGTTTTCCTTTGAGTAACTAGGTAATGCCAATGTTATTTGCTTTATGTGTTTTATATGCATGTGTATGCATTTTATGCTTAATTGAATGAACCTATAGTGTTCTATAAGTTTCAATTGTTTCTCTTTTGAAGCACTGGTGCAAGGAGTGCATAGTAGCCACGCAAGGAGTGCGAAGGTAGAGTCATTTTTTAGACTCATTAGTTGTTATGTACCTATACCAGATATGCAAATATAATCACCACAAATACTGAATACACAATATATCCACAAAACAATATAGAAGAAACTACACTTTTATTATAAGAAACCTTTGAGGTAGGGCAACACCATACAATGGATCCTATTATAGAAGGGATCCTCTCGTGTTCACTTGCCTCTTCGAGGGGGCATCCTCCTATTGAGATACCACTCACAATACAATAATTTTTTTCATGTCCCATTACATTGCTTGAACCCCTTTCTATAGTGCTACCATCACCCAAGAACATTCTAGAGGAGGAATCTTCTAGAAGTAGAACCTTCTAAGAAGTCCTCTTACATTTATTATATCTAACTACCCATTTATTATGTCTAACTACCATAGTGGGCCTTATTTAATAATATAGTGGACCTAGTCCACCTTACATTGAATGGCCTCCACTATTATCACTATGGGCCCTTTGGGCCCCCCTACTACCTCTCTAGCTACCTAACAGTATCTCAGGAGAGATAACGTTGATTGTGCAGAGTGAGTGCGAGGAGTGCACATATACTTGTCTAAGTATAAAAGCTCGAAGAAGACCCTTGAAAGGTGTGCACAGGGCAAAAAATTAGTGAAGTGTTGAAAGAGTCTTGAAGGTAGATGAGTGCAAGGAGTGCGTGGGAAGATTTCTTAAAATATTCAAGTGTTAAGTTTCCAGAGAGGCACAAGGCATGTGCAGGAGGCCCAAGTCACTTCAAGTGATAAAATCTCAGGAGAAAGAGCAACCAAAATCCTTTGAAGGGAAGGACCCTTTATTTCCAAGGTCGAGTGGATGAAAATCTGCCCAAGGGGAGTTGAATATTTCCTATTCGTCAGATATGGGAAAGTAGCGTGGGTGATAACCCTTGAAGTCCTTCAGACTTCATGTATTAGGAGGTTTTCGTGAAAGTGTCGTGGAGGAGACAGATTTCCTGAAGTCCCAGGATCCAAAGGGATCCTGGACCGTCCACTTGGGAGGACATCCGTCCATAGATCCAACATTATTCAGAATTTTGGCTACCCGACGATTTGAAAGTGTTGAAGCACAAGTGTGTGGAATTACTGAAGTTGTGAAGTCTGGAACAAATCCTAGTCGTCGGTGCGAAGAGCTACATGTCAAAATATTTTGGAGTTTGGGGACTAGACACTCCAAAAGGTTTAAGATGTATTGTGTTTTGGGTTGAAAACTCCCGAAGCCCGGAGTTTCGGAGCCAATCGTGTTCATTGGTTGCCGATAGAACGAGGACCGTTGATATTTGCCCTTCGCGAATTCAAAAATTCATGAATTCATGATCCAGGTGGATATTGGTGGGCACCCACCTTTTCCAACTGGCTCAAAATAGCTTTCTGGCAATTTTGACAATTTACTATTTTTAGAAGGTTTTAACTTTCAGGGCCATTTTGAGGGCCTAAATGAAGGTTTTTTTAGATTGAGGTTCCCAAATATAGTTGAGTGCATGATTGAGCCAAAAAAATGAATCTCCTTGATGATACCTTTCCAACGAGCTATCATACGCCTAAAACGGAGATTGTATGCAAAAGTTACGACCCTGGGAAGTTGATGTACTAACTTACCCAAACGGGGCCCACATGACTTTTGGCGCTTCATCTCCTAGGGTTAGGTTTTTGGATGTCTAGGACTTTTTGCATTCCCATTTATTGTAAAAGGGCCTTCAGAGCCTCATTGTAACCATCTTCTTGCGAATGCGAGTAGCCGTCACATCTCTTCTCAGAGATAAGCTGCCACAATTCTAGCGAGTCTTTCACTCTATATTTTACAGTCTCTGTACATTTCTTTCATTAATAGAAATCATGTATTACTGTATATATGTGTTTATGTTTGCATATCTAATACATTTCTATTATATTATTGAATATCTGCAATATCTCTATGCATTTCTTTATTATATCTCCGCTCTCATTTCGTGCCGAAAATAATCTAGATCAGTGGTATCAGAGCATGCTTCTCTTGATTATTTTTTTCAGTGCATGTCCTCGACGAGGTTCGAGTATAGAAAGTTGGGTCTCGAGTTTTTCTCTCTTGAAGACAATCGCTCTCGCACACCCAAGAAATCCTCAATGGCGGAAGAAAAGAAAAATGACGGAGCAGACGATCCTATCAATCTGTTGCTTGAGCAAGCTCTCACGTGACAGAGGGATGAAATGATGGAGAATTTTTCCCACATCCTTCAATGCCTACCGATAGCATCAGGCACATCTCCATCAAGCGGCCACTTTGGAGGCACCTCGCCTTTCAAGGTACAAGTTAATTTTGATATTCCTGTATTTGAAGGACAGATAGATGCAGAAGCCCTAGAAAAATGGTTAACTCTGCTAGAAGGTTATTTCTCTGTTCACAATTTTTTCGACAAAGAAAAGATCACCTTCGCACTCCTTA
>JASDQU010322391.1:0-13044 GCA_032191745.1 Picea mariana | reverse complement strand
TATTTTCATATTGAACAGTTAGATGTAAAAACATCTTTTCTCCATGGGGATTTGGAGGAAGAGATTTATATGCAGCAGCCACAGGGGTATGAGGTCAAAGGGAAGGAGAATTTGGTATGCAGGTTGAAGAAGAGCTTATATGGCCTAAAGCAAAGTCCAAGGCAGTGGTATATGAAGTTTGACAGGTTTATGACAGAACAGGGTTATAATAGATGTCATTCTGATCATTGTGTTTATTTTAAAAGGATAGAAAATGGAAGCTATATTATCTTGCTATTGTATGTAGATGGCATGCTTGTTGCAGGATCTAATATGCAGGATATAAATGTGCTCAAGAATAAATTAGCCAATTCATTTGCGATGAAGGATTTGGGTGCTGCAAAGAAAATCCTTGGTATGAGAATAACAAGAGACAGGAAAAATCGCAAACTGACATTGTCTCAGGGTGAGTACACAGAGAAGGTGTTGGAGAGGTTTAGAATGCAGAATGCAAAACCAGTTAGTACACCTTTGGCCAACCATTTCAAATTAGCTAAGGAAATGTGTCCCAAGACACAGGAGGAGATAAAATACATGTCCAGGGTCCCATATTCATCAGCAGTTGGCAGCTTCATGTATGCAATGGTTTGCACAAGACCAGATATTGCACATGCAGTGGGAGTTGTGAGCAGGTATATGAATAATCCAGGTAAAGAACATTGGGAGGCAGTAAAGTGGATTCTCAGGTATTTGAGAGGTACTACTACACATGCATTATGTTTTGGAGGTTTAGACACTTTTCTACAAGGATATGTTGATTCAAATATGGCAGGTGATAAAGACAGTAGGAGGAGCACCACAGGGTATGTTTTTACTATAGGTGGAACAGCAGTAAGTTGGATTTTGAAACTGCAAAAGGTTTTTTCACTTTCAACAACAGAGGCAGAGTATGTTGCTGCTACAGAGGCTAATAAAGAGATGATTTGGTTACAAAGGTTTATGGAGGAATTGGGAAAGAAGTAGGAGAACAACAGGTTGTACTCTGACAGTCAGAGTGCCATTCACCTTGCAAAGAACTCAGCCTTCCATTCGAAGAATAATCATATACAGTTGAGGTACCACTGCATACGATTTGCCTTGGAAGATGGACAATTGAAGCTGGAAAAGATACACACTAGCCAGAATTCTGCAGACATGTTAACAAAGGGAGTAACCAAGGAGAAATTGAGTTCTTGCTCAGTTTCAGTTGGTCTTCAAGAATGAAGATGAAGATGAGAAATTTTCCAGGTCCAAGAAGGTTCAGAGTCCAGCATATATAGCAATGGTGGAGTTGTTGAGATCAGTCTCCAAGTGGGAGATTGTTGGTTGTGGAGCCTGATTATCTTCTTGATTTAGAGGTCTTTTACTTTCAGCCATGTTTATACCCCATGAAGTATTTACACCCCAGAAGTATGTACACTCTTCCACACAGGGGAGTGTAGAGGGGGGTACCCCCTCTGCGGGGTCTGGGGGGGCTATCCCCCCGGCTGGGGGGTCTGGGGGCAAGCGGGCCCCCAGCGGGGGTTCAGGGGCGAAGCCCCTGGAGAAAAAATTTCCTTGTAAAAGTATATTGTAATTTCATTGTAAATCTGGACCATTCATTATAAGGTCTCAGATCTAACGATAGAGAGTATGTTAGGGATTTTTGCCCTAGAAGGCAACCCTCTTTTATGAGGGAAATGTATTGCGGCTATGTATGTTGGCGAGTAATGTATTCTGAGAGAGGAGACTGTGAGAGAAAGAAGAGGAAGTTACAGCGGGTTTTGTTGTAGGTTGCATCCCTTCATTTTGTTGGATAATAATAAAGAAAGGACCTGGCAATTTCTCTAGTGGACGTAGCCCACACTGGATGAACCATGTAAATCTGTGTCTATCTTGTATTGTGTATCTTCTGTGTTTTGTTTCCGCATTTGTTTTATTTTATTGCTTCGTAGTCTTGTTTTTTCTAACATTTGTACACATTCCAAAAGAAAAGAGAACTAAGTTGGATCCTTCAGGAAAGAAGAGAATATTTGTTGGATATTGTGAGGTATCTAAGGCCTTCAAAATTTACATACCAGGTTACCATCATATTGATATCAACGAATATGTAAACTTTGATGAAGATGCAACACTCAAAAGATCAAGGAAATTCCAACTTTAAGAAGTATATGAAGAAGAAATTGTAGCTCCCAAAGTTGCAGAACCTGTAAAAGAAGTTGCAGTTACCCCTGATGATGAGATTCTAGAAGATCATGATATGATAAAATCTCAAGAACCTCCCTGTATGATGATCTCTCACAAGATAAATCCATCTTGGGAGAAAGAACTTATTCAAGATGTAGAGAAGTATGGTGCCTCAAAAGGAACCATAAGACAAAGCAAGAAACCTAAGCCATTCTCTAGCTATATGGCCTTGATGTGTGATCTCGTAGAAAAGGAACCTACTTTTTTTGAGGAAGTTGTTTAGAAGAAAGAATGGATGGGAGACATGACATAATAATACCATTTCATTATAAATAATGATGTATGGGAAGTAGTTCCCAGAAAAAATAACAAAGATGTGGCATCTTCCAAGTGGATATACAAAAAAAACATGCAACAGACGAAAGTATGGAAAAACATAAGGCAATATTTGTGGCTCGTGGATTTTCTCAAAAGGAAGATATTGACTATGAAGAAATATTTTCTCCTGTAGCCATATACACTTCTATCAGAACCATCATATCTCTTGAAGAAAAAATGAAGTGGAAGTTGCACCATATGGATGTGAAAACAACTTTCTTAAATGGTGTTATTGAAGAAGACGTGTATATAGAACAACCATAAGGGTTTGAAGTGTAATATAGAAAGACTCATGTCTGTAGGCTGAATAAATCTCTGTATGGGTTGAAGCAAGCTCTTAGAGCTTGGTATGGCAGGATTTATAGTTTCCTAACAAGCTTGGGATTTACCAAGAGTAAATATGATCCTAACCTTTACTTCAAGGTTATGAATGATGAGCCAGTTATATTGCTACTATATGTGGATGATTTATTCCTGATAGGAGAAGAAAAACTCATCACAGATTGAAAGAAGAATCTCGTTGCAGAGTTTGAGATGAAATACCTAGGCCCAATGCATTATTTCTTAGGTCTTAAAGTTTGGAAGAGCCTAGAGAAGATCTTCCTTAACCAAGGGAAGTATGAAATTGAAATACTGAAGAGATTTGACATGTTGGAATGTAAATCCACGAACACACCTATGGAAATGAATTTGAAGCTCCTGGATGATACTTCATCAAAGTTGGTTGATGCTACTCTATACATATAGATTATTGGATCATTGATGTATCTGACGAATACCCGACCATATATATTCTTTGTTTTGAACACCTAGAGTCAACATCTGGTGGATCCCAGACATGTTCACCTTGTATCTACAAAGCATGTGATGAGATACCTTAAGGGTACATTGGATTATGGTCTCTGTTATACTGGAGATCATGACTTCAAATTGTATGGTTATACTAATTCATATTGGGCTGGAAATGCTTCAGACAGAAAGAGAACTTTATGATGTTATTTCAGTTTGGGGTTATCCATGACTTCATGGAAAAGTAGGAAGCAATCCAGTATTTCTCTCAGCACGACAGAAGCAGAGTACATTGCAACATGTTCCTCTAGTTGTGAAGCCATATGGATTTGTAAGTTGTTGACGGGTCTGTTCGATATGGAGATGGAAGACACCATGATTCTATGTGAAAAACAAAGTTGTATAAAGATGACAGAGAACCCAATTTTCCATGATAATTTGAAACACATAGAGATCCGGTACCACTGCATTTGTGATATGGTGCAGAGGGGAGATGTAAGGCTCCAATATGTTGTCATAGATGAGCAGGTTGTAGATGTTTTGACCAAATATCTCATGTGAAGTTTGAGTACTTCCGAGACAAGCTTGGTGTTGTCCAAAAGGACCTTTCTCGAAAGGGGGAGTGATTTCGATGATACTATGGTATTTTGACCAACAACGGGTAGCTCCGTTAGGATTTTATATAATAGGGGATTGATCATCCCTATGAAGATCCCGAAGGTCCATTAAGGACGTTCTATTAGAGTACTTGTTTATGTATATGTCATTTTTGGTCAGTAGTGGTAGCTCTGTTAGGATTTAATATCCTGGGGAATCTTATGATTTCTGGGAAGATCCCGAAGGTCCAGTAAGGACGGTTTGTCAAAGTACCACATGGTATCTTGTTAGGATTTTATATCCTATGGAATCTTATGATTCCTAGGAAGATCTCGAAGGTCCCATAAGGACGATCTGTCAGAGTACCACAAATGTTGTTGTTGATGAACCTGCCTCATTCTTTTACCACATGTTGATGATGTTGTTGTTCCAACTTTGTTTTGTTGATGATGTTGTTCCAAATTCATGTTATTGATTATATTGATTCAACTTCGTGCTATTGATGTTGATGATGATGATATTACTCTAGCTCCATGTTGTAAACGATGATGATATTGATGATGATGATATTACTCTAGCTCCATGTTGTAAAAGATGATGATATTGATGATGATAAAAACTTTAGATGATTTATAGATGTGTCAATCAATGTTCCAGATGTTGATGATGATGTTTCCCTCTCCTTCTCTTGATGATTTTGTATTGGGTCATGTCAGTAGAATACCCTTCTCATTAAGGGGGCATGTTGAAATATTGTAACTTCGAAGAATATTCTAATTATATTTGAGTTATTATTTAATATATCAAATCCCCTTTTGTGGATTGATCAAGCCAGGTCTTGTATAAGATCAAACCCCCTTTTGTGGATTGGTCAAACTGTACTTTTATAGTGGTATTTGTGAAGTCGACCCCTAGTAATTATAAAGTGGTTTTAACCACTTCTAGGAGAAGTTGGCCCCACCAAGTGAAGAGACATAACCCTAGCGTCTCCTCAACTTGTATTTATGTGTGAGGATGATGCCTCATTTGAACACACTCACTCACTCATCTAGTTCATAGATCTTGAAGGAAATTTCAATTGCAGGAGGAAGGAGAAGAGATGTGCATGCTCAGTCTTGGTATGTATTTAGTGTTTTGGTCTTAGTCTTGGTATTGTATTGGAAATCTATTATTGAGGAATTTTTTGCTGGGTTTTCTCCCCCATGAGGGTTTCCCAGGATAAAATGTTGCATACCTTGTGATCGTGTTTCTTTCAGTGATCCTCCTTATCCTGTTGTTTTGGAAATGCATTGAATGCTCATGTAATTCGGAAATCACCTAATAGCAACAGTAAAAACTTAACACAAATATGTCCTAAGGTTATGTTCATAAAATGGATAATGAGGACATCCAACAGATTTGTCTTCCTCCGGTATTGCAATCTAGTTTGAGTAAAGTAATAAGAAATTAGTTTCTATATGTTGCAATCACCAAGAACAAATTATTTTCAAGGTGTAATGATTGTATTTCAATAGTCAACAAGATTAGGGCCACCATCGATCCAATTAAATTAGAATGGTTGTGTGAAGTTCAAACAACCCATAATAACTATATACAATTTGTGCTATATGTACTATACCCACAAATTATCTTTAGAGAAGAGTCCAAGCACTTACTTGAGCATTCTACATGACAAGATGGATAAGTCAAAAAATTCTACACCAAGGTTGGTTAAGAAGGAAAAGGATATTATTAATGTCATGAATCTCTCCATTTATTTGACCGGTATGCTTACATATAGACACAAGACTAGGGGCTTTGGTCACTTCAGTCTTTTGTTTTTGGAGATGGGTTCAAGATTCATTGTGACTTCATTAGATAAATGTCTAAAGGATATTGAAGAACCAATGGTGGATAAATATAAGATTTGTTTTATAAGAGGGGAACATCAAACTACCCATTGCATGAAGTTCTATTACAGTCTAAGTCTTATGAATTTTTTTTGTTCTATAGGAAATAGGATATGCAAGCACCTAAGATAAGTGTTGATAATACAAATTTTGCAGGTTAAATATAAAATTACCACCAATATTATTGCTACAAATGGATATTTATGTAGGTGATAAAACAAATTTCTACTTGCATCAAGGAGGGTGTTTGACATTGTTGAAGTTGGTTTTCCTCTATGTGGGATACACACATGAATACATACATGGAACTTATGGGAGGTTATCGACTAAATTAAAGTGAAAAGACATTTTCACTGTCAAAGATGATGGAAATTTATAGGACATGTGAGGATCACAATTTCTGTGTCCCATATTTAATTGATGATATTTTTTACTTCAAGAGATTTATGAAACCACTCCTTTTGGATAGTAACACCAAGATACTTGGTATAAAAGTATTCCACTTCATCAAATTCTAGCTCATTGATGGGAGGTTATTTATGCAATATAAAGCCTTGATTTGAGATGAAAAGTGGTCACCTCCTATTAATTTGTGGAGTTTTTTGCGTGATGGAAGTTCATACATACTTATGGGGCAACCTTAATTGATAAATAAATATGTAATGAGACCTTTTTATATGGATGAAATAAAAAAGGGATTAGAAAAATATATTTCATTCTAGAATAAAGGGATTGATAAGGCAAGGGAACAATATTGGGATCCAAGATAATTTATTGAGATAATATATATAAGTCTTTGGACACTCCTTTTATGAGCATTGACCACTTGAAAACTAATTTATGGCCCTCCATAGTGAAATAAATAAGAAACATTGCTCCTATAGAGTCCTCACATGAATTTATGGAAGTGTACTTGAGGGAAAATGTCCCCATAACTAAGGATTGCTACATTGGACCTCTATGTAACATGCCTAGAAATCCATTATCTTCAAAGGATGGTGTTGTAGAGGGAAAAATGCTCATTGTACAATCACCACATAAATATTGTGTGATATGGTTGTGTAGCAAAAAATAGAAGTAGATGTTCAGTGGTGGAAACCAACTAGAATGTAAAAGGTAAACACATACTTGTATAAAACTTGTTTATATAAAAAATGGCATGTTGGTTTGAAAGAATATATGTTCATGGATGTTAATAACATCACATGGGCATGTTCACCAAGGGTAGGATGGATAGGAGAGAAAATCATAATAAATGAGAAGGGACTTACAACAATTAATGCACAAAAATAATATACATAGTATAATGTTGAGATTTCAAGTGATGTTGATGAATGAGATTTTATTTGAGGGATCTTGTCTTAAATATTTATGAAAAAATACAACTCTGGAATGTAATGATTATTGTCTCTTGTTTTTATTTTATTGCATATCTTCAATCTTGATATATTTAGCAATGAGTGTCATAGTGATATTATGCATAGACATACAAATATAATATGTTGACAACTATAGATTAATATTGGATTTATATATTACATATACTTTCGGAAAAAAAAAATTCAAAATATTGAAATCTAAATACACCTTGTAGAAATTAGATATTGACACTTTTGTAATCAAAATTTACAACTTTAGAATCAAAATTCACATTTTTGGAATTGAAAATCACACTTTTGGAATAAAAAATCACACCTTTGAAATTGAAATTTGCACATTTGGAATAAAAATTTGCACTTTTGGAATCAAAATTTACACTTTTGGGTTCAAAATTATTCAAATTTTATTGGAATTGAAAATCACACTTTCAAAAACCAATATTGACACTTTTAAAATTTGATTTTGCACTATAGAAAAGTTGATATTGACACTTTTAGAATCAAAATTCATTGTTTCTTAGTCATTGTCTTTATTATTTCAAATTTAATGAAATTGGGGTTATAAGGGATAATATGGAACATATTTAAATAGTGAAACCTTAGTAATATCTCTTTTTGTAAAAAAAAACATATTTGGTCACCAACCTTGGATGTGAGGATGAATCCATGTTGATCACGACAATTGTTGTACTTTTTTAGGTTTGATTAAAAGGATTTACTCATCTTGTCAATGAACTCTCTATTGAAAGGATCATGTATTTTGAAACTTGATTTAGATGTATCTATTATGTTTCAGGTGAAATTTCTATGTTGAACCTTTGAAAGACATTTATTTATTTTAATCCTCTGAGTGTCATTAAAGGATTAAAAAAAATTCAGCACCATTTTTGCATGCAGATGGAGTCGATTTTTTTAGAATGTAAAAAAAATAAAGTAAAATAAAATTTTACTACTAAAAATGAAAATAAATGAAATTGACATTCTAAATCCAACAAATTGATTGTTTCAAGCGTTTTAGGTTTTAATTTTTTACGGTTTACTAGGTTATGGTCTTAGGGTTCTAATTTCATGTTTTTTTTTTTTTTATGTTTAGGGGTATCAATTTATTAGGTTAAGGTTTGGGGTTTTTAATCTTAAACTAAATGATATAAAAAACATTTAAAAAAAAAAAAAAATTTAACCTAACGTGGTGAATTTTGTTTGGATGAAGTTGAAGGCATAAGGGGGGAGGGGGAGTGTCCTTTCCCAGATTTCTTGTCTCAACATGTTGGTCGAAATATATAATTTGTGAGGGACCATGACCCAAGTTCGCCTATTTTTCATTTTTTATAATATAGAAACTCTCGATTAAGAGTTTATAAGTTTCACAACTCAAAGTTTAAAAAAAAAATAGTTGAGAATTTGGGTGGAGAATCCTAACTCTCAATCGAGAATCTTCTCTGAGAGTAATACAATCATTTTCATATTTTAAAATCTAATTTGAGAGTTTTTCTATCCACCCAAATTCTTGGTTGAGAAGTTTTTAACCCTAGGTAAACCCAAGCAAACTCTCAGTCCAAATATTTTATATTTTAACCAAGATTTATAAATCTCACTCAAGATATTATTAAACTTTCAACCAAGATATTTTTTGAATTTTTTCTAGGTTAAAAAATTGAAATTTACAATGCCTCGCCGAGCCTCATTCCAAAATGTGTTTCTCATCTTCATGTTTTTACCCTGCATAGCATATGTTTATGTGTGTCAATTATGTACATGTTTTAGGCATGTCATTTAAATGTTAGTTTTGGTGTGTCACTTATGTGTGTCATTTATGTGTTTCACATAATATTATGTGTATGGGCTAGGTGTGTCGTTTATGTGTGTGTGTGAGAGAGAGAGAGAGAGAGTGTATGTTAGGGGTGTTGATTATGTGAGTCACTTATGTGTGTTGGTTAGGTTTCATGTTTATGTTTATCTCTTATGTGCATGGGTTAGGTGTGTTTCTTATGTTTGTGTGTTAGGGGTGTCGATTATGTGTGTCATTTATGTGTGTTGGTTAGGTGCCCTGTTTATGTTTATATTATATGAGCATGGGTTAGGCGTGTTTCTTATGTTCATGGATTACAAGGTGCATCGATTATGTGTGTGGGTTAAAGGTGCATTTCTTATGTGTGGGGGTTAAGTGCAACATTTATGTGTGTCACTTATTTGCGTGGATCACTTATGTGTAGGTGTATCATTTATTAGTATGACCCCAAGGGGGGAATATATGGGGTTAAATGCAAATGTAATGGATAAGTGTATATGTAATAGTGGTCGGCCTAATAATAAAGGGGCCACATGTGCAATGCGTAAATATGTTTATATAGAGAGCATGTAGTCACTATTGAGGGACAAGTGATTTAGATGTATGAATGTATTTGGGTATTTAGCAGAGGTTATCCTCTTATTTAAGGATTTACTGTGTAACTCATCTCTCTTATCTATATTAAATTTGTGATCCACACTCACATTTGTTGTACATGGTGTGTACTCTTGTTTATTACGATATTTGAAGTTTTTGGTTCATAACATTTGGAATTCCAAAATAGTGATGAGCTAAAATCAGATCTACAATTTAGAATTGAATAAGGACATCATAATTTGATAGGTGAGGTCACATTACAGCTTCAAAAGGAGAAAGAATACAAGATCCAAGAAGGTCACTAGAAGATACTTGAAGAAGTTGAACTCCATCTAGAGGATGTACATGTAAAATGTGATGGTATTGTCTCCAAGGCTAGAGTAATCAAATGCCAAGAAAAGAGAATAGAGGATGTCATTATTTCTGAAAATAAGACAAATGAAATAAGTGTGTAGAGTGAAGGGAAACCATCAACTGTGAAACTATATCAACACCCTCATTACCAAGAAATATTTCAAGGAAGACAAGAAGATTGATATCAACATTATCAAGGAAGAAGATGGAATACTAATAAATATTCATGGAATATGACATCACAAAAACATTATTCAACAAGATATTATCAAAGACCAACAACTACAACAAATTGGAGAAGTCACAACAACAACACATGGAATCAAAGGAAAAAAATTATGCAAAAAAATATATCAAGGATTAAGACCAAAAAGAGTTGAGTTTGGATGGATTGATAATCATCAATGACAACAAAAAAGTAGGAATATGAAGACATTATATTACTTGGTTTCATCACATGTAACACCCTTAATTTCAAAGATTCAAGGACAAATTTTTTTGGAGGGTATTGTTATCGCTCAGTTTGTATTTCAGGTTGCAAGGCCAAAGGATAAGGGTCAAACTGGCGTAATAGGGACCTACCCCACCCAATGTCACCACAATGGGGAGGCCCTTTCTATTTAGGGTGGCTAAGCGCAAGGGAGACGTCCCTGGAAATCTGGGGTTTGAAAGGAAAAGGCTCAAGGAATTAAGGCTATTTTCCCCTTCGCAGATTACCGCCCAAAAGATAGTCAAATGAAGAATAACCACAGAGAAGGCACCTGCTTGCGAGACAAGATAGCAATGAAACTAACACGTGCAATAATGGTTAGTACTTCATAGATCTATGATTATCAAAGTTTTAATGTATACGATCATATATAGCAGTAAATATTGACGAAGTCAATGTTTGCAATAATGACAATGGCATATAATATTACTTTGTCAATAAACACTGGAATAATTTAGCATCTAATAATCAATTCTTGAATTAAATCAATGCATTAAACGTTGTTAATTGCTCATATATAAGAATTTGTTGCGTCAATACCCTAGGGATGATGTCATCTTCTTTAGGGTTAGTATAATAGACAAAGAAGGTCAACGTTTTGCAAATTAGCCAATGAAATTTACCAATATATCAATGTCTATCGCTGGATGATCAAGCCACAGTATTTTCTATCAACAAAAAGCTTAATAAAGGCATGACGTCATCATTTTCTACTATGTTAGAAGACGTTAGGGTTAGTTAGGGTTTCAGATTTGAGAGTTTTGAAAGATTTGTTTTTGCACAACAAGCTCAACGTTGGAGAGAAAAACCAGTGCCTTAGGGTATTATGGAGTCAAAAGTAAGGGCAAGATCTCAGGAGGATAAAAATCTAAAGACTAGAGAGTTAGGTTTTATGGTGTTGCAATGGCAGGGCCCTAGAATCAAAACCCTAAGGGAAGGAGGTTCATTCCGGTGTTGCTTAAGCAAGGCCTCATGCTCCTTCCTCTTTCTTTAAATATTCTTGGCAAAACGGATAGCTTTAAAGTACAAGTCTAAGGGAGAAAAGTGTTGCGGGAGCAAGGTTCTTAAAACCCTAAAAGTTAAAACCCTAGGTGTAGAGTCAACTAGGCCTAGGAAGTCACCTTTATTCAACCTATAATTAAATGATAACTCAGAAAAAGGATGATTAGTGTAGCAATGGATAGGCTATATCTTCCTTAATCAATGGCTAAAACAAGTTTCTCTAGCATGGGGACATATAGCAAGGACCTACTTGTGTGCTTGCTACCTAGGGTTTTAAGATTAAGCAATATAATAGCAATGTAATAGTAAATGTAAGAGATTAAACCTACAACCATTCATTCAAGAAGTTTTGCATGAAAAATACACTTACAAATCATGAAGAATGCTCATCAAACCCTAGTTGTAAACCTTCCAATGAGAGAAACACCATAAAAATGCCAAGAAGAATCCTCCACAAGAGTTGCGCCTCACTTCCAAGAGAAAAAATACCAAGACAAAGACTAAAAGTAGATCTCTCACAAGAGAGTGAGTTATGTTATGTTTCAAATGAGAGGCAACGTCCTCTATTTATACCAATCCATGACCTTTTAATTAAAGTTTAGGTCATTAAAACAGTCGACAAGGCTGACAATAAGATTTACACTGTTTTTACATTAGTTGCCAGAAAAATGTCATAAAATGAGCTAAAAGGGGGGCGTCAAGCCCTTCTGAGGGAGACGTTGGCCCTTTTTGGGCAAGCACAACATCCAGAAAACTAAACGCTGGCCCTTCTAGGGCTCCTCCAAGCTGCCACACATGCCAAATGACCTCAGCACCCTGCCACATGCTCCAGACAACGCCCAACTCTCTCAGGTGACGTCCTGTCCATCATAAGCAAACGTCCCATCTGTAATGGGTGATCCCCCTTGGGCCGGGCTCTGCCAAAGTGTCCTGGGTGGAACGTCCTTCTTTCTTCTCGTGCAATGGCTCATCACAACGTTGTCCTGTCTCTGCCATCCCAGCAACCATCCGATGGGCTCTTCAGCCCCATGGAGGTCCGAGCTAATCATATCCCCATGTGTACCGGTCCACTGGTACCTGCTCGTTGGGTATGGTCCTGCACATCAAAAACTACGCCATCCATGGGCTCATCAGTCCTCAGGATCATAGCAATGTCAATCATATTTCATCATTAAATTTATCAAATACATGCATAAAATCCCTAACATATCCTCTAAGAGCTCAAAGACATTACACATATCTACTATACAAAGTTGAAGAAACAAATAGAATAACCTATTGGGCTAATATCCACAAGAAAAGGAAAGTTTCCATAGAGGATCATTCAAGCCATGTTCATGAAGTGATATGGTCTAGGGATGTCCAGTCATAGTAAGACCAGGGGTAGGTGTTTTCCGTGGGTGCCTTTGTAGGAGGTGAGTTGTACCCGTCATGGATGCACTTTTTCCAAGCCCCTTTTATTGCCTTTATTTTTATTTATTGCTTTTATTTCTTTTTACTTCAAGGTCTGACCAGAGGACACTGCCTTGGCGTGGTGACCAGAGCTGACAGTGTTACCCACTGGTATTTTCGCAGAAATGATAAGGTTGGCTCGTG
>JASDQU010322390.1:1923-13044 GCA_032191745.1 Picea mariana | reverse complement strand
CGAAACCAAAGCCCAGCTGTGCGGAATGGATCCTGATGATGAACGATACAAGTCGGGCCCAAATAAACCCCTCAATATCTCCCGAACTCTCTGTCACCCCTATCTGGCTACTCGGGCAGGCATAACACTCTGAAATGTTGTAATGTTATAATGTCCCAAAATGGGGACATTACACATGGGCGGGTCCAGCTTCAATGGCTTTGCATTTGCAGCTTATTGATCAATCTATGTTTCTGGCAATACCTAGCAATTGAGTATAACACCAAAGCAGGGCCAATAGAAGGAAAGCTGAATGTTCATTTAGTTTCTCACACGCATGATGATGTGGGATGGCTCAAGACAGTCGATCAATACTATGTTGGCTCTAACAATTCTATACAGGTGGCAGCAGTAGAATACATCCTGGATTCATTTATCAGTGCTTTACAAGAGTACCCAAACCGCAAGTTTATTTACATAGAAATCTTTTTTTTTTTCAAAAGATGGTAAAAGACTACCTTTTTTTTTTCTCTTGTACACGTGTGGGATGCAAGTTTGGATGCCAAAGTAAACTTGTTTGGATTTTTGGTGGAGTGACCAATGCTAGTTGGGAGAGATTTCTTGTTAGGAGAATCTGGAGGCTAGGGTTCTTTATTTTTGGTGGATCCTTGATTTTCTGTTGCAGATTCCTTGAGATCATGTTCAAGTTTCCTCTATCAAATACATTGGCACTCAAAGAGGGATTCTCAGTATTTTTCAAGCTGAATGTACATGGGCACACTTACATTACATTGTAAATACCCATACTCATTTTATCCTACTTGGGCTCTCTCATGACAACTTCGACAAAACTTGCTATGAGATTTTATTGGTTACATTACAGATTATCTGTTGCCTTCAAAAGATCCAATTTGATCAGTTTGAAAATTAGTAAGTAACTCTGATCAGGAACCAAACCCCTATAAAAGGGGTCAAGCATAGACAACAAACTAGTAGGACAGTTACTTGAACCAATAAATACTGCATACACAAAAGATGCCCCAGATAGCTACAGCTGGTAACAAGTTGCAAAGTACAAGTGTGTCTTCAACCCTTGCAAGTTCAAGCTTTTCATATTAAACTTGGTACCGACACCAAGTACATCTTGAAGAGACACGACACCAGTCAAAGGATCTTGTAGGGTTAGAGGGAGCCAGTTTGCACATGTAGGGAGGTAGGCATATTATGAGACTTAGAGGGAGCAGTCCTTATATGTGAGTTAGGCCATGACATGCAACAGATGGCAGTATTGAGGTTAGATTTGTGACTCGTGACTTCTCGCAGAAAGAAGGAATTGACTATGATGAGATCCTTGCTCCTATTGCAAGATTACCTCCATCAGAATCATTATATCCCTTGCTGCGGTTTTTGGTTGGAAACTTCACTAGATAAATGTTAAGACTGATTTTCTTAACGGTGAAGTTGAACAAGAGGTTATATCGAACAACCTGAGGGGTTCGTAATCCATGGGAAAGAATCCCATGAATTGAAGCAAGCTTCGAGAGCTTGGTATGGAAGAATTGACAGTTTCTCTACAGAGTCTTGGGTTCACCAAGAGTATTGAAGATCCCAATCTTTATATAAAGATTGTACATAATCATCCTATTATCTTAGGATGATCTGTTTTTTACAGGAAGGGAAAATTTGATAACTCAGACTAAGAGGGAGATTTTCAGCAGAATTTGAAATGAAAGACTTGGGTCTTTTGCATTATTTTCTCGGCTTAGAGGTGTGGTAGAAACCAGGTGAGATCTTTCTCTCACAGAGCAAATATGCAGTTGATGTGCTTCGCAGATTTGGCATGATGGACTGTAAGTCCGTGTCCACACTGATGATTTCTAACCTGAAGAAATTACAAGACCAAGTTATAGGTACAGATTCGGAAGACCCCACCTTATATCGGCAGATCATTGGGTTCTTGATGTATCTTATACATACTAGATCGAACATCTGTTATGCAGTGAATTCCCTCAGCCAGTTCATGTGTGAACTGAAGCATATTCATATGGTTGCTGTTAAACATATTCTGAGATATGTTCGGGGGACTATAGCCTATGGGCTTAGATACACTTCCAATGGAGGTGTAATGCTTCATGGATATACAGATTTAGATTGGATGGGAAGTACAGTGGACCGGAAGAGTACTTCCAGATATTGTTCCAGTTTGGGTTCAACCATGATCTCCTGGTCCAACAGGAAATAGGGCTCCATAGCCCAGAGCACTGCAGAAGCAGAATACATTCTGCAAGTGCTGCTAGCAGAGAATCAATGTGGCTCAAAAAGCTACTTTCAGACTTGTTCAGTGCCGAGCTAGAACCCACAGTCATCCACTGTGATAACCAGAGTTGTATAAAGCTCTCTGAGAATTCGGTGTTTCATGACAGATTGAAATACATTGAGATGAGATACCACTATGTTCGGGACATGGTGCAGAAGAACATTCTCAGTATTCAGTATGTTCTGATGACAGAACAAACTGTAGATATTTTGACCAAGCCACTGTCCTTGACAAAGTTTGTGTACTTACGAGACAAGCTTGGTGTTGCTGAGAATGCCTCTCTTGCTGAGAGGGAGTGTTGAAATTAGTGCAGCTGTAAGAGCCATTCTCCTGGAGGATGGCATAAGACCCTAGTTGTGGACTAGGGCCCCCAGCACACTCCTGGGGTTTCTTGGTACGAGACCAAGCAGTGAGAGCCATGGCAAAAGATCCTAGTGAGGGCCCCCAATACATGATTGGGGTTCTTGGTCAAGAACCAAGCAGTAAGTCCCTAGATGTGTTCTAGGGTCCTTGGATGTGTTCCAGGGAATCCTTGTTCAGTGCTTGGATTGATCCTTAGATGTGTTCCTTGGTGGTTGATGATATAAGTCCCTAGATGTGTTCTAGGCCCCCTGGATGTGTTCCAGGGAATCCTTGCTCAGTGCTTGGATTGATCTTTGGTGGTTGATGACATAAATCCCTAGATGTGTTTTAGGGCCCTTGGATGTGTTCCAGGGAATCCTTGCCCGGTGCTTGGATTGATCCTTGGATATGTTCCTTGGTGGTTGATGTAAGTCCCTAAATGAGTCTAGGGCCCCTGGATGTGTTCCAGGGAACCCTTTCTTAATGCATGGGTTGATCCTTGGTCTTGTACCTTGGTGGATAAGACCCTAGATGTGTTCTGGGGCAACCTGGTCTTTGACTAGGTAGATCTTGGTGTAATACCAAGATGTGTTGATATGTGATTCTCTTCCTCTCTCCTGGGATGGTCCATGAGACCTAGGAGTGCCTATGAAGATGGACATGACCACATTGTTGATGTACCCTCTTATGCAGTGATGATAAAGTTTATAGGTCATTATGAGACTCATGTGGACATGTTTTGCCATTATGGACTCGCCCCTTGACTTTGTCCTAATAGGTACCCCCTTGTTGTTTTGCTTTCCCTCTTGTTTTATGTGATTGGGGTTTTACTTTGTGTGATTGGAGTTTTATTTTTTGTGATTGGGGTTTTATATGTGATCAGGGTTTTTATAATTTATATTAATATTAATTGACATATTAATTAATATTTATATTAATTAAATGTTAATAATTAATTATTATTATATCTACCCTAACCCCTCTCCCTAACTATAAATAAGACCCTACCCTCTTTTACACACTCACATTCACCCCTCTCTCTTCTTGCTGCGGCTACCTCAATAAATGGATTCTTGTGTTGATGCGACCTCTTCTTTTGGTTATCAATTTTCAGATTTGAGTTTATGATTGGCCTTGGTATTGGCTGGGTGTTACCTCTTGGAGTCCGTTGATGTATAGGGTGCATGCGACCCCTCTTCCTTCAGCTGCCGGCCCTGTCCTTGAGAGCTACAGCCGCTGCGACACCCCTCCTTTGGCTGCTAGAACTGTATTGTGAGCTACAGCTACCTTACCTTGACTGCTAGGCTTGTGTTGAGCAATGCGACCTCCCCTCCTAGCTGCTGCGGGTTGAGCTAAGCTCCTTGTGGAGGATTTCCACTTGCTGTTCAGTTTTTTTGAGTTGAGGGTTTGTTGTACTGCTTGTGGAGGGTCTGCTATCTTGCTGTCCATAATTCCTGTGTGTAGGGTTTTGCCGTTTTGCTTGTGGAGGATACTGCTACCTTGCTGTCCAGTTCTTTCTTGTGCTATATCACTGTTTTGTTGAGGGTTCTATCTGCTGGGGGTATTATTGTTATCTACTTGGAAGTCTGTGGTATTATTGCTGTTTCTTTTGGGGGTCTATATCCTTGGCAAAACTGTCCCACAGTCCACATTGACAGAGATCAAACCCTAGAGGTTTGATCCATGAACCTAAACTAATGTTTGAGCATTTTTCAGAGGTATACATCCACACATGTGATAGGTACATCTTACATTGATCTAAGGTTTATTTTATACTCAGAATTCTCGTTTGTATTTAGATCTGTTTATATCTCTTCTTCTATATGCTGATCTAGTAAACATAAAAATTTAAAAGCATTTTGTTTTTCAATTTTTCCCTATTTCTAACATACCCTCAATCTCCTTTTATCTCCCTAGCAGCCCCCCATCCTCCTTGAAATGTGTACCCAGCCTTGGGCCTAAATGGCTGAGATTGGGGTGCCCCTCTTGGGCTGGACCCCACTCTCCACCAAGTGGTGCGCCTTCCTTGGTCTGGGCCCCACAATCCACTCAACCACCTTCAAGGAGGTGCGCCCTCTCTCCTTGGGCCCCACATTCCACTCAAAGAGGAATTTTTGGTTGCCAGCCTAAGTCTAACTTAAGACTGAGATAAAACTAAGTTGATCTGGGTTATTTAAGGTGTCCATGAGTTGGCCTAGGACACATAGGCACAACTGAGACACCAAACCGAGCTAAAACTAACACTCCCTCTTAGCGAGGGAGGTGTCTCCACCAGGACCAATCTCTGATCCAATCAAAACTGCAGCTGCTGCTGTTGTAGCTGCTCCCTTTTAACCGAAAGATCCACCTGCTACTCCTGCTGCACTCTGATCTGATGTGCTGTTCCGCTCAGCCATCAATGTCAAGTCATATCAACTGACTTTCTTTGACACCGATCTCTGGTCCAAGATCCCCTTGGACCCACCTACAAGCTGTCTCAGCACCCTGTACATCATACCTTGCTTAATGCCAAGCCTCACTGCTGCATCCAAGGTCGCTCCCTCTGCGCATATGAGCACATGTCCATCAACGAACATTACATCATACCCCATATCCTCCAGAGCTGATATAGAGAACAAGTTGACCTTCAACTCTGGCACATACATCACCTCATCCACCTCCAGAGACACTCCTGACGCTAGCTGGAATCTAACGCATCCAACCCCCTTTACTGCATGTCTAGTGCACGCCCCGTTCTTCACATGGCAGTCTGAGCCCGTCTTCAAAACACTAAGGAACACTGACCTCATTCTCGTCATATGGCGAGATGACCCACTGTGCATGAACCATGCCTCGCTGTCCTCAAACTTAGTCAACTTGCTGCTGCTAGAAAGAGTGGCAACCAAAGAAAATTCGTCATCGAATTTCTTTGCAAACGCATCCATCTCAGTAGGATGTTGTAGTTGCTACCTCAGACTCCTTCTTGTTAGGACACTTACTGGCATAGTGGCCAATTTTGTGACATGCAAAGCATCTCACTTTGCCCACGTCCTTGGAGCCTCCTGCTCCACTGCTCTTCTTTGCATGAAGAGCCACATTCTCCTTCTCCTCACTCTTTGGCTGACTAGCCTGAGATGCATCCACTCGTAGCTCCTTCTGGGTGAAGTCGTCCCACAACCTCTCCTAGTCAGGGAGTTTCTCCAGTGCAACCACCCCTCGGACAAACACATCCCACTGCTTGGTGAAGCCATTGAAGGTTGTCCTCACTGGCTCGATCTTGACCATGGTCTCTCCCACTGCTGCAAGTTCATCTCGAATCCGAGTGAACTGAGTGAACTTTGTGAGGTAACTGACCACCGATTCTCCCTGAGCCATCTTCGTGCTTCTCAGCTTCTCTCTGAGCAACATCTTTCTGCTCTGGTTGTCAGACTGGTATAGTTTTACCAGGGCCCCTCCCACATTTCCCTTGCTGTCTTCTTTCCAGACAAATGTGGAATGATGTGATCCTTGACACCATCCACAAGTATCCTTCTGGCCTTGACATCCTTCTTGGTATGGGCAGCTAGCTGTACTAGATCAGTTAGGGCTGCCACTTTACCTTCTGCAATTTCCAGTAGCCCATTCTCCTCCAACACCAAGCTAATTCGCTCCCTCCAAGGACAAAAATTTGAGGCTCCATCCAGCCTGTCCTTAACCCTCAAGCCTGCACTGGCCATTTGATTCTGCTGTCTTGTTTTTCCCATACAACTTGATCTTCTGTCCCACTTGCTGATTTACCCTTGCTGGTCTACACAACAAGTCACTAGGTTCTTTCTGTACTCAGAGGTTGCGCTTTGATACCATGTTGATTTTACCCCTATAACTCAGTCACTGAAATAATTGCCAATAATTTACTAAAACATAGAAATTATACTAGCTGATATAATTTTGGAAATTATGCAGATTACCTACAGCTGAGTTATAAATCAGATTTTTTTAACAGCAGAAGCAACACAAAAATCACACACATAAATTGGACAACACAAGAATTACCCTGGAAACCCCAGTGTGGGGAAAACCAACAAAGAGGGGGCTTTAGTTAGGCTCTTGAAAGAAGATTACAGCAACATACAAGATGAAATTTCTTACAGAAATTTCTCATCAGAATATTGTTCCTTCCCTCAGCAAATTCGCCTAGCTGATGGCTATTACGGCCCAACTAAATTCTGGACTGTACGGCCTGTACGGTCTGTCCAAAAACTGTCTGCTGCTGCTGGTCGAATTTGGCCCTGATTCAACCTCTTTTCCTCTGCCTAAGTTGCCTAGAAAAAGGCCTACTAGAAGCTGTTGTAGCTGGCCTGAGTTTGGCCTCCCTTGCTGCATAGTATGGCCTGACTTTGGCCGCTGCTGGCTGCCCAAGAGCTGGTCCAGAACTCACCCTTCTTTGCTGCTGATCCTTCTCCTCTCCCAGCCAAGCACCCCTCTCTCCCTCACTTGCTCGACCTCACAAATGAGAATGTGTGTAGTCCTCTCACCCTCAGCCTCCTTTTATCTCCCTAGCAGCCCCCCATCCTCCTTGAGCTGTGTGCCCAGCCTTGGGCCTGAATGGTTGATATTGGGGTGCCCCTCTTGGGCTGGACCCCACTCTCCACTAAGTGGTGCGCCCTCCTTGGTCTGGGCCCCACAATCCACTCAACCACCTTCAAGGAGGTGCACCCTCTCTCCCTGGGCCCCACATTCCACTCAAAGAAGATTTTTTCGTTGCCAGCCTAAGTCTAACTTAAGGCTGAGATAAAACTAAGTTGATCTGGGTTATTTAAGGTGTCCCTCAGCTGGCCTAGGACAGATAGGCACAACTGAGACACCAAACCGAGCTAAAACTAACATGTATGCTTGTTCTTATTGTCAAAGCCTCAGTTGATCATGGTAACTTGGATTGGGTTTTTATGTTTTATGGGTTTTCTCATGGCCTCACGCTCATATCCAATCCTCAGCTTGGAGGATCTTCCTTTGGTGGAGTGTATGAACTATCCAATCCCCATTTTATGGACAAAGATAAGTTTTGATTGTATCTTCTTTTCACAGTTTTTTTGGCCTTGGTTGACTATAGATGAGTGTGTCTTTATTTCTATTGTGGGATATATGTGCTATAAATAAATGGAAATGTTTTTCTTGTTATCATTAATCTTCATATTAGAGTTATGCATACAATATTTTTTGTGTTTAGACTCGAGAAGGCATAGCATCCTCATGATTGCTTGGGGCATGAATCTGTCATTTTGGGGCTTTGCTTTGAGGCCAAGTGCTTGTTGAGTTTTGTCAGAGAGGCAACAATGGGAAGTGTTGTGACAAGGGTCCATGAGCTTCATAAGGGTTTTGCTAATTTTGTTTTCTACTAATGCAATGAAAGTGGAAATTCTCCCATGACCTGTCTCACTCCATGTTCTTGTTTTTGGAATTATGGGAAGGCCCAACCTGTTTTCAACTTATGCCATCTGCGAATTGATTGTCATGATTGACCAATTCAGCACTATGCCCCTATTATGAACCAAATGCTTAAGATTGTTAAATTATGAGCTTGATTTTCAACTGCTGATATGTTCTTTAATTTCTGCAATACTTAGCTTAATATAATTTATAAACCAGAACAACAATAACCATAGATTTACCACCATGAAAATTCATAACACATGTACCTTGGGGAAACGCTATACAGGGAGAAAAACCTCAACAAACAATCTCCTTTTATTGCAAAGATAATGTATGATTACTTACAAAAATCCACCATGAAATTTTGCTCTTAAAGAGCTTGCCAAAACTACTTTGACCTGACTGTATGACCTGTAGAATACTGAGAGACTTTGCTGATAAATTCTTCTGTTATAGATCAACACTGTTGGAAGAAGCTATGCGTTGTAGAATACTGAGAGACTTTGCTGATAAATTCTTCTGTTATAGATCAACACTGTTGGAAGAAGCTGTGCGTTGCCTGGATGCTACTTTGCTGCCTTTTCTGGACTGATATACACCAGCACTATTGGCATATTTTGCAGCCCTCTAACAGATAGATATGCTGTCTTCTAACAGATAGATATGCTGCCTTCTAACTCTGATATATACCAGCACTGTAGTGTTGCAGGAAGCTTCCCCCCCCAACGGTTTGAAGCCCCGAAGCTCGATCCGAGCGGGTGCGTCCAGGAAGCTCCGTTGGAAGCGTGCTTCAGAGCAAATTTGGACACTTCCTGGTCTTTTGGAAGTTCCATGCTTCGAAGCGCGCTTCCATGGATGCTTCCTGAGCGCTTCTGTACGCTTCCTAGGATGCTTCCGTACGCTTCCTAGGACGCTTCCGAGGTTCGGTATGTTTTGCAATTCACCAAGCCAATTTATCACATGATCAAGTTTGCAGAATCAAATCGGCCAATCATTTGGACGGTGTATGAGCAAATGGATAGCATGCTAGGGTAGATTAAAGACATTGTTGAGTCTAGAGATGTCAACCTCTATAATCATATTCGTGTAGAGGTGGAAAAACGACGGGAAATGCTAAATATTCCTTAGCATATGTGCTAACACCTAAATACTATCATGTATCATGGCTTTCATCACCAACACCTAGTAGTGGGTCCAAGAAAAGACCACACCAATATCAAAAGGTTCAAGCTAGTTATATGAAAGCATTAGAAAAATTGATCCAGGACGAGGAGTGTGACAACGTAATTAGCAATTAGCTCAGTTTAAACTTTATTGTGTTGGACCTTTTGGTCTTCATACTTTAGTGTAGATGGCCTATTTTGTAAACATAACTAATTGGTCATGACTCATGTTATTGTTGACAGTTGTTGGATATCTGATTTCATTTCATAAGTTTATGGTCTACTTTCTATTATGTCAATATGGCTTAAAAATTTGTATGTTGGTTTGTAAGTTTGTAATTGCTAGAATCTAGATGGTTGATGCTCGAACGATTAATCATTTGATGTACTATGGATGCCATTTCTATTTATATTGATGTACAAATATGCATGTTTTCATATATTCTACAGCTAATTTGTCTTTTTGCATGTTTTTTTGAATATAAATGCAATATATATATATATATATATATATATATATATATATATATATATAAGACGCTTTCGAGACGCTTCGCTTTCGAGTATTTTTGGAAAATGACGCTTCCCACGTTCCTGCTTCGTGCAACATTGCAACACTGTATAAAACACTCTTTGCCTTCTACTCTTTCATCCTCACGTTGCATAACATTGTGTGTGGAATGAGGGTTGACCTTTGCATATAAATGTGTAGAGAGGAGGAGGGAGAGGGCTCGAAATAGTAACTTGATTGCATGTTTATCATAACTCGACTTTACACCTTAGCTGGAGTTTCGACTTCATTTAGTTCGAATTTTGAACTTGCCTTGAGACTTCAGTTAGCATTACAACTCGCCCTTGTGACTTGGCAATGCATAGCATGCCAACTCAACATGTAACTTGACCTTGATTGGACATGCATGCGAACTAACTTAGCATGCATATGACATGCATGCATGCAATGCATGTAACTTGACATACACACATGCAGCTTGTCATGCATGCAACATGCAACTTCAACATGCAACATGCATGTATGCAACTATGCAACTTATGCAACTTTATGCAACTCGACTTTTACAACTTGAGTTCAACAATTCATTCAACTTGACTCTTATACATGGAAATTCAAATTTCTTCATGGTGGATAGTGTTACATGTGCCAACGCACTAGATCAATACATTTACATCATTTGCAATATAAGGAAGATTGTTTGTTTCTAGCTTATAGGAATTTTATGTTCAACCTAACTTTTGCTAGATGCCTTGACTTTTGCTCATGGCTCACAAGGCTTGACTAGGCTCATAGAGGTTGTACGTTCCCCTTGACTTTTGCACTAGTCTGTGTATGCTCACAGAGGTTGTACGTTTCCCCTGACTTTTGCACTAGACTATCTATGCTCACAGAGGTTGTGCATTCCCCCCGACTTTTGCACTAGACTGTCTATGCTCACAGAGGTTGTGCATTCCCCCTAGCTTTTGCATTAGACTTACATCTTGACTCACAAGATCATATACCATCTCGTTCGTCCTGACTTTTGGTTTGACTCACAAAGATTGTAAGTTCCCCCCTGGCTTTTGTCAATACCTCACAAGATTGGTTGATTCTCCAAATCTCCCTGGCTAGCCTCAAGGTGGCACATATGGCATCTCATTGGAGAATGACTGTCGATGCTGCCAAATTTAACAAAGATATCATAAGAAACCAAAAGTACACACCGTGTACATCAATGTGAGCAAGGAGCACAACGCCAAGATAGATAAGAGAGATGAGTTACACAATAATTCCTTAAATAATCGGAGAACCTCCTCCAAATGCCCAAATACATTCATACGTCCAAATCACACCTTCTCAATAATGACTACATGATCTCTATATATACCTATTCACACATTGCATGTGTGGCCCCTTTAATATTAGGCCGACCCTAGAAC